>JASDQU011101459.1:0-30741 GCA_032191745.1 Picea mariana
TTGGCCTCTTCAAAACAAGTTGGTTCAATCGTAGATGAGAGTGCTATGTGTGTTTGTTCTGGTGAACGGATTCTTCTTCTAGTCTCAACTCTTGCATCTTTGTTTCCAATAATCTGATCTGAAGGATGATTCTTCTGTACTCGTTTGCTAGGTGTCTTTGGAGGCACTTGTTGAACTCACTCTTCTGCTTCTGTTGGATCCTATTCATCTTCCCCTTCTGTTTCATCTTATATTTCTTCTTCGTAAAGTTGTTCCATTGATTCATTTTCTTCTTCCTTTAATTCTTGTCTACATGTTTCATCAATTGTTACGTTGATGCTTTCCACAACTTTGTTCAATCTCAGGTCGTAACACGTGTATGCTTTCCTTGTACTTGAGTAACCAACAAGTACTCTTTTGTCCACACGAGAGTCAAACTTTCTCATTCTGCCATCTTCTCTTTTGATGTAGCATTTGCTTCCAAAAACTCTGAAGTGCTTCACATTTGTTGGTCTTCCTTTCCATAGCTCTTAGGGAGTTTTGTCAGTGTTGTTTCTGAACATTAATCTATTTTGAATGTGAATTGTTGTATGCACTTCCTGTGTCCAAAAAATATCTGTCAATTTGGAATCCATTAGCTTTGTTCAAGCCTTTTCATGTATTATCATGTTCTTTCTTTCAACAACTCCATTCTGTTGAGGTGTCCTAGCAACGGAGAATTGTCTTTTTATTCCATCACTGCTGCAGTAGTACATAAATTCATTTGAAGTGAACTCTCCTCCATTATCATATCTCAAGCATTTGATTTTTGAATCCATTTTATTTTCAACCATTTCCTTGTAGATCTTGAAGTTTTCAAAAGCTTATGACTTATTCTTGAGAAAACAAACTTCAATCATTCTTGTATAATCATCAAATAATAACATAAAGTATTTCTCACCTTTTAAACCCTTTGTTGTAGTTGGTCTAACCAAATCAGTATGCACAATTTCTAGTGGTCTTGTCGTTGAATATTCCTTTGATTTAAACCTGGTCTTTGTTTGCTTTCCTTGTTGACAATGCTTGCATAAAGTGTTGGTTGGTTTCGTGATCTGGGGCATTTCTTTGACTACTTCTCTTTTGCTAACTTTGACAAGGTTATCAAAATGTATGTGACCCATTCTTATGTGTCATAGCCAACTTTCATCTTCCTTTCCTAGACAACACTTTTCATTTCCAATTTCACTTAACACATATACGTTGCTTGAAGTTCTCGCGGTTGTAGCAATCAATTTTCCTGAACCTTCTTTTCTTATCTCACACTTTTGTGAATCGAAAGTAACTTTATGACCTTGGTCACACATTTGACTCACACTTAGAAGTTTATGTTTCATATCTTCTACTAGTAGAACATTTTCTTCCTTTGTATTCTTGTTCCCAATTCTGTCTATGTCTTTTCCAATGATTTTAGTTGAATCATCATTTCCGAAGGAGACTGATCCATCTCTTTCCTTTCTTAATGCAAGAAACATGTCTATATCACCTATCATGTGTTTTGAAAAGCCACTATCAACATACCAACCATGTTTCTTCTTCTTAGCTTGCAGAGCGAGTGTGCATTCTTCATTGTTGTATTGATTCTGCTTTCTTATCCATGTCCTTTTCTGAGGTTCCTGTCTGTGATTGTTGTTGTTCTGTTGTGGTTCTCTATGAGGGATTGCCATTATACAATCTTTGGCCATGTGTCCAAAGTTGTTACTCTTGTAGCATTCCACTTCAGTGCTCAATGATTCAAACCTATTGTAACTTCTTCTCTATGTTTCACTAGGCCTTCTTGGATAACCTTTTTGTGTATGACTTTCAAGGTTGTTAATGTTCCTATTGTTAGCTCTGCAATTCACAACTTTATGTCCAAAATTATTACATGCATAACATAAACCAAAAAAGATAGTTTGATACCTAGGAGTTGGAGATCTTTTGAAAGGAGGTGCTCTTATGAATCCTTCTTCTTCCTGAGACCTATATGTTTATGTCGATTGTTGATTCTAAAATATGAATCTTCTCGGTGGAGGAGTGTCCCTGTAATTTTATCTGTAGACCATCCTATCCCCTTTGATTGTTTTTGCATAACTTTTTGGATATGTTTCTTGTTCTATCATTTTGGAGCTTGATCCATTTTCTGTCTGAATGTATCCAAGTCTAGACTTGTCATGATTAGGCCTTTGACTATTGATAATGTCATTCAAAACTTTTGAGATGTTCTGCATATTTTTCTTTTGAAGATCATTTCTTAATGTGACAATCTCTTCTTCCAAATTTTCAATTATCCTATCTCTTCCTTCTAGTTGTTCTTTGAGTGCTTCTTCAATTCTTTTATCTTCTTCAATTTGAACCTTCAAATTTGTGATCATTTGTTCTAATTCTTGAGTTTCTTCTTTCTTGTCTAGTTCTGCTTGTTGCTTCTTGTTTTTCCTCTTTTCTCTTCTCGTAACTTCTATGACACTCAACAATTCCTTTTGGTAGTCAACTTATGTCTCTTCAATTTCTTCTTCGACTTCTTCATATTCTTCTTCAGAGTCTTCTTTATTATAGTCTTCTACTGCCATGACTATAACTCTTTCTATCTCACTGTCATTGACTTCATCTTCATCTGATAATGAGATGTCTTCTTTGGTGCATAAGCTTTTCTTGAAAACTTTCTTTGTGGTTCTTTTGCCTTTATATGTTTGTTTGTTTTTTGAATAACCTTCATCATTTCTATTTTTTCTTATGAGGACATTTGTTAGCCAAATGACCAATACCATCACAATTAAAACAAATTAAAGGAAGCTTACCTCTATACCTGTCGCCGGTTCCCTTGTTCAGTCTTTTGACAAAGTTGGCCACTTCTTCATCATCTTCCGAGATGTCGCTATTGTTGCTATGTTTTTTTTTTCTTGTTGCTTTCCCTTTTTCTTTGATCTTTTGGATTCTTTGAAGGATGCTTCTTTTACATCTAGATTTTCCTGTTCAGTTCTCATTTCATATGCTGTGAATATTCCATGTAGTTCATTTATGCTTATTGAGTTTAGATCTGTTCTTTCTTCTAGTGTTGATATCTTAGGGTCAAATCTCATAAGAAGAGATCTTAGTACCTTTTGCACAATTAAAGATTATTTGATTTTTTCTCCCAATCCCATGATTGCATTTACTGTTTCATTGACTCGTAAGAAGTAAGCTACAATATTCTCATCTTCCTTCATCTTTAGTTGTTTGAACTGACCTCTGTAAGTTTGAAGCTTTGCTTCTTTGAATTTTGAATCTCCTTCATAAATATTTCGAATTTTGTCCCAAATCTCTTTAGTGGATTTACAATGTGCAACTTTGGTGAATATCGTTTTACCAAGACCATTCAGAAGTGCATTTGTGTCTTTGGAATTATTCTGACTGAGTTTCACTGCTTTGTCATTTGTTGGTGTAATTGTTGGTACTGTGTATCCATCAACAATTGATTGCCAAATTTCAAATCCCTGTGTCTGTATATATGTCTTCATCCTTATGCTCCAAAATGCATACTTTTGTCCATCAAATTGTGGTATTCCATTTTTATACAGGTTGTTTCTCTCCATGATCTACCTTTCAGTGGTTAAACTGATTTCTGAAGGAAGCTGCTTTGATACCAATTGTTGGGGGTGAATCAGTAATAGAGCAATGTAATCCTTTTTGACCATATAATCCAAGTGTTATATCAATGTAGCATTATCATCCAATAACTGCAGAGTAAATAAGCAATGAACAAATGAATAATCATACACATACACAGTACACCAGTATTTTACGTGGAAACCCAAAGTGGGAGAAAATGACATAATGATTTTTATTATATGTCTTGAAGAATTACATTCATTGGAAGCACCAACTTCCTTTGTTTTCTAGCTACAACTAGAAGGAGGTTCCAACCCCCTAACTTTTCAGGCTACAACTTGAGGGAAGCTTCAACTCCCCAATTCTCTGGCTACAACTAGAAGGAGGCTACAACCCCCTAAGTTCTCTGGATACAACCACCTATCATTGTCCCATCCAACCTCCATAATGTAGAAGTAGAATGATGGAACCACTGTCACATTATCACTGTGAGATATACCACTGTACAATTGTATCAATCTATACCACTGACCTGCATCCAACCTGTACAACTGCCCTGTAATCAATATGTACCTAAACTGAACATGTATCAACAAAATACAATAGGTACATGACCTATAGTGTTGCGACATGCATATGTACGTGCCCTATATGTTATGCAACCCGCGTATGTACGTGATCAAACTATTATGCAACTTGTGTATACCTTCTGAAAACTAGGGTTTTCTTTCTCTTGAAAACTTCTGACCCTCTATAACTTTTTTCACATAGATCTATAACCTATCACTATATCCATATTGTAATTGTACCCTGTGCATGCATCCTCATACATAACCTTTACCCAAAGAATATATATCTCTTTCTAGTCATGTGCCATATGTTAGAAAAACAGGATCGCAGAGCAATAAAAAAAACAAATGCGGAAATAAAACACAGAAGATACACAATATAATAGAGACACGGATATACGTGGTTCACCCAGTGTGGGTTATGCCCACCAGATAAATTTTCATGTCCTTCCTTTATCATTATTCAACAAATGAAGGGATACAACCTACAACAAACCCGATGTAACTTCATCTTATTTCTCTCACGGTCTCCTCTCTCAGAATACAATATTCGCTATCATACCTAGCTGCAATACATTTCCCTCATAAAAGAGGGTTTCCTACAAGGGCAAAAAACCCTAACATAATTTCTATCGTTAGATTTGCGACCTTATAATGAATGGTCCAGATTTACAATGAAATTACAATATACATTTACAAGGCAATTTTTCCTTCGGGGGCCCGCTTGCCCCTAAACCCCGCAGAGGGGGTAACCCCCCTCTGCACTCCCCCGCATGGAAGAGTGTACATTCTTCTAGGGTGTAAATTCTCCATGGGGTATAAACATGGTTGAAAACAAAGACCTCTGAAACTGGAGATAATCAGGCTCCATAACCAACAATTTCCCACTTGGAGATTGATCTCAACAACTCCACTACTGTTGTATCTGCTGGACTATGAACCTTATTGGACCTGGAAAATTTCTCATCTTCACCTTCATGCTTGAATACCAACTGAAACTGAGTAAGAACTCAGTTTATCCCTGGTTACTCCCTTTGTTAACATTTTTGCAGGATTTTGGCTAGTGTGTATCTTTTCCAACTTCAAATGTCCATCTTCCAAGACGGATCGTATGAAATGGTACCTCAGCTGTATGTGCTTAGTATTTGAATGGAAGGTTGGGTTCTTTTCAAGATGAATGACACTCTCACTATCACAATACAACCTGCTATTCTCCTGCTTCTTTCCCAATTCCTCCATAAACTCTGTAACCAAATCATTTCTTTACTAGCCTCTGTAGCAACAACATACTCTGCTTCTGTTGTTGAAAGTGAAACAACATTTTGTAGTTTCAAAATTCAACTTACTATTGTTCCACCTATAGTAAAAACATACCCTGTGGTGCTCCTCCTGCTATCTTTATCACCTGCCATATCTGAATCAACATATCCCTTTAGAAATGTGTCTGGACCTCCAAAACATAATGCATGAGTAGCAATACCTCTCAAATACCTGAGAATCCACTTTACTGCCTCCCAATGTTCTTTACCTGGATTGTTCATATACCTACTCACAACTCCCACTACATGTGCAATGTTTAGTCTTGTACAAATCATTGCATACATCAAGCTGCCAACTGCTGATGAATAAGGGACCCTGGACATGTATTTTATCTCCTCCTGTGTCTTGGGGCACATTTACTTAGTTTATTTGAAATGGTTGGCCAAAGGTGTACTAACTAGTTTTGCATTCTACATTCTAAACCTCTCCAACACCTTCTCTATGTACTCACCCTGAGACAATGTCAATTTATGATTTTTTCTGTCTCTTGTTATTCTCATACCAAGGATTTTCTTTGCAGCACCCAAATCCTTCATCGCAAGTGAATTAGATAATTTCTTCTTGAGCACATTTATATCTTGCATATTAGACCCTACAACAAGCATGTCATCTACATACAATAGCAAGATAATATAGCTTCCATTTTCTAGTTTTTTAAAATAAACACAGTGATCAGAATGACATCTATTATAACCATGTTCTGTCATAAACCTGTCAAACTTCAAATACCACTACCTTGGAGCTTTCTTTAGGTCATACAAGCTCTTCTTCAACCTGCATACCAAATTCTCCTTCTCTTTGACCTCATACCCCTGTGGTTGTTGCATATAAATCTCTTCCTCCAAATTTCCATGGAGAAAAACAGTTTTTACATCTAACTGTTCAAGATGCAAATCTTCCACTGCCACAAGTCTCAAAATAGTCCTAATTGAAGTCATTTTAACAACAGGAGAAAATATTTCATCAAAATCTATACCTTTATTTTGTGCAAACCCCTTTACAACAAGTCTAGCCTTGTATCGTTTTTTTCCTCCATATTCTTCCTTCAACTTGTAAACCCATTTATTCTGCAATGTTATTTTTTCTGCATGCAACTGAACCAAGTCCCAAGTCTGGTTATTTACCAAGGAATCCATTTCCCCCTTCATGCCTTGCTCCCACTTCTTTTTGGAGTCTACCTGCATTGCCTCTTCGTAACATTCTGGTTCACCAGAATCAGTCAATAATAAATAATACAATGAAGGAGAGTATCGTTCAGGGGGTATACTTAATCTGGTAGATCTTCTAACCACACTTGTAGGATTTGGAGGTACTTGTTGCTCCTGTTGTTGTACATTTTTTTTTTCTGGTTCCTTTGGAATTTTGTTTTCAGTGATATCATCAAGCACTATGTATTCTGGTTTTTCTTTTTCTTGTTTCTTTCCCTGCAACTGATATGTGTACATGACCTTCTCATTGAACATGACATTTCTACTCCTAATGATTTTATTATTTTCATAATCCCATAAGCGATAACCAAAATCATTAACATTGTATCCAATAAAGGTACATTTCTTGGATTTTGCCTCAAGCTTTGTTCTGTTTTCTTTATCAATATGGACAAATGCTTCACAACCGAAAGTCTTCAAAAAATAATAGTTTACCTTTTTTCCTGTTGATGCCTCCTATGGAATTCTACCATCCAAAGAGCTTGAAGGTCCTTTGTTTATTAAGTAAACAACATTATCTACAACATCTGGCCAGAACTGTAAGGGCAAACCAACATGCAATCTCATACTCCTTGCACGCTCCATGATTTTCATGTTCATCCTTTCTGACACACCATTTTCTTGTGGTGTTCTTGGAACTATCTTCTCTCTACGAATCCCATGGTATGAAAAATAATCATCAAACTCCTTGTTGCAATATTCACCTCCATTATCTAATCTGAGACACTTCAACCTTTTTCCTATCTCATTCTCAACCAAAGCTTTCCATTTCTCAAAAGTATCAAAAGCATCAAATTTTTGTCGAATGCAATAAACCCAAGTTTTTCTAGTTACATCATCAATAAAAGTAACATAATAACTAGATCCACCAAGAGATAATACCTGAGTTGGTCCCCATACATCTATATGCACAAGCTCTAAAATTTCACTCTTCTTTTCTTTTCTGACTGTAAGAAATCTTACTCTCTTCTGTTTTCCACAACACAATGCTCACAGAAGTCCAAATCAATTTTTTTAAGGTCCGCCAAAAAATTTCTTTTGTGAAGTATCTGTATCCCCTTCTCACTCATGTGTCCAAGCCTATGATGCCACAGTGTTGTATCCACTCCTGTAGAAGCCAAAGAGATAGAAGAATCAATATTACTAGTACATAAATACAATGTACCTACCTACTCTCCTTTTGCTATCACTAATGATCCTTTGGTGACCTTCCACACCTTATCTGTAAATATGGATATACAACCTTCACTTTCCAACTGTCCTGTTGAAATTAGATTTTTCCTTAGATCTGTACCATGTCTTACCTCTTTTAACAACCATTGGTTTTCATTTCTTTGCTTTATTTTTACCTTTCCCATTCCTACAATTTTTCATGGTGCATCATCACCCAAATGAACCTGTCCAAAATCACCTTGAAGATAATCTAGAAAATGTTTCCTATGGGGTGTGGCATGAAATGAAGCCCCTGAATCTACCACCCAAGACTCAGAAATATTATCTATAGAAAGAATCAAAGCATCTTGTAACACATCACCTGTTACATTTTCTTCCTGATTTCTCTCTTGTTGTCCATCTCTTTATTTCTTTGGAACTCTGTAGTCTTTCTTCAGATGTCCTTTCTTCCCACAATTCCAACATACTATCTTTCCAAATATGGATTTGGATCTTCCCTTCCTATAATTCCCGCGGTTCATTGAGCCCTTTCCTCTATCCTTTTGTCTTCCCCTGTTCTCCATGTTCAATGCATTACCTGGTGTCTCACCTGTGCTTTTCCGTCGCATTTCCTCACTAAGGATAACACCAACAACATCATCAAATTTTAAAGTATTTGAACAAGAGACAGAGTTACTTGCAACCATGACCAAGTCATTCCATCTTTCTGGCAATGAGCACAAAATTAGAAGAGCCCTGACCTCATCATCAAAGTCCACTTTTACAGAAATTAGTTGATTAGTAACCGTATTAAATTCATTTAAATGATCTTCAACAGATCCACCTTTTGACATCTTCATATTAAATAATCTCTTCATTAGGAATACCTTATTGGATGCCGAGGGTTTTTCATACAATTTAGACAATGCATACATCAAATCCTTCGTTGTATTTTCTTTCAAAATATTGAAAGCCACTGACGTTGTGAGGCTCAGTTGTATCATTCCTAGAGCTTTTCTGTCAAGAATATCCCATTCTTTGTCCTTCATAGTCATCAGCTTCTTTGCTATTCCGCCCAATGGTAGGAATAGATCCTTCTGATATAAATAATATTCCATCTGCATCTTCCATAACTGGTAGTTTTGGCCGTTAAATTTCTTGAACCTAAACTTTACATCGTCCGCCATTGCTCCCACTCGAACTAGGAACCCTCTTTTCCTACGAGTTACCTTTCGCTCTGATACCAGTTGTTAGAAAAAAAGGATCACGGACCAATAAAATAAAACACAAAACATACACAATATAACAGAGACACAGATATACGTGGTTCACCCTGTAACACACCCACGATGGGGCATAAATAAATAAATAAAATATTTTTCCTCAATTAGTTGAATCCTCCATCCATGGTCTCTAATCCTGATCAGTGGATCTCCAAAATTCCCGAGTTGAACTAGCTCTTCGGCTCCCTACTGGAATCTCTAAGAAATCGATCCATGGGTCTTTGCGAGACTTCACCTGTGTAGACTAGCACCAGGTATAAGCTTCCTCCACGTGACCATTGGCTATGACCGCGGGCCTTACCTAAAGGCGTTTCGTGATTTCGCATGTCGGGTCTTTGCATGTGAGTCACCTCAACTCTCCCGAGCTCTGAAATCTCGACAAGGGTCTAGCGCATGCTAGCTCCTCCTTTATCCTTCAACCATATGACCTCCAGCCAAACCTTGGGGCCCACCTCTGAGCGCGTCACGATTTCACGTATCGAGACTTTTGAACAACTTCCTCCTTCGAACCTCCGATGCCCGATTTCCCGATATCCCGCGTTCTCCCTGGACAATCAACGGTCCATGTTCTCTCCTTGATCGATGGATATGATCAAATCACGAACTCATATTTCGCGAGTCATCACAACTCTTCCCTTTGACCTTCCCACTTTGCGAGTTAGTGAAATGTTGATCTCTCGCCACATGTCCTTTCCGATGGACGGTCTCTATGATTTCAGAACTTGCGCCTTCGCAAAGTCCACTCTCCTATATGTCTTCAAATGGTTAAGGTGCGTGCACCTTACCTCTATATCAATAGCTATTGATCCACATGCTCAGATCCAACGGTCTAGATCTGATCTTATCCTGTACGCTCTTCTAATAGTTTGGACGTGAATTTCAACGGCCCAGATCTTTCACAGTGCTCGAACCAACGACCACTATCGCTCCTCCTCCTGAGATTTCGCTTTCTTCCCTGACTTGAAATATTTCAGATGTTCCGAAGGACTTGGCCTTCGATCTACCTCCTGTGAGCACTGATATAGGGGTCTCGACTTCCGCTTTCCCTTAGGATCTTACGAACTTGTAACAATTTCACCTCTTGGACCTCATCTGTGCTTCTGAGAAGCGCTTATCTCTTTTGAGCTTGGTTCTTAGGGGATCTCGAATTCCCACATACTCATTGCGTTAATATACTCCTGTCAGATCGACGTTCCATGACCTTCCTTGATCCAACAGTCCAGATCGCATCGCAACTTCGGGTTTCAGAAGTTTAGTCGCGCTAACGTGTGATTCTCCTGATGTGCAAACTCCGATCTCTCCAATCCGATGACCAAGGAGAGTCCCAATAGATCCTTAGATCTATAGTCAAGATCACATTGCGACTTTGGGTTTCAGAATTTTAGTCACGCCAACATGTGATTCTCCCGATGTGCGGACTCCGATCTCGCCAATCCGACGGTCAAGGAGGGTCTCAATAGATCCTTATATCTACGGTCCAAATCACATCACGACTTCGGGTTTCAGAAGTTTAGTCACGCCAACATGCAATTATTCTGATGTGCGGACTCCAATCTCGCCAATCCGATGGTCAAAGAGGGTCCTGATAGATCCTTGGATCTACGGTCCAGATCGCATCGTGACTTCGGGTTTCATAAGTTTAGTTGCGCCAACGTGCGATTCTCCCGATGTGTAGACTCCGATCTCGCCAATCCGACGATCAAGGAGGGTCCTGATAGATCCTTGGATCTATGATCCAGATCACATCGTGACTTTGGGTTTTCAAAGTTTAGTCGCGCCAACGTGCGATTCTCCCGATGTGCATACTTTGAGCTCACCAATCCGATGATCAAGGAGGGTCCCGATAGACCCATGGATCTATGGTCCAGATTGCATCGTGACTTTGGGTTTCAGATTTCAGATAATTTGTCCCCTTCCCGATGATTACCAACATTCGTTGAACTTGCGAAGACTGAAGGAATTGAGGCGTTCACGTCTACTGTCCTTCTTAAAAATATAACGGTCATGATAGACCTTGGATCCTCTCGAATGGATCTCATCCATTCATCTTCCAAATGAAAGGATATCCCCTTTCGATACTTGAATCTCACTATTCTTCCTGAGCTTTGGTGGCTCTGAAAGGCTTAAGAGTTTTTCTCTCTTTTGCTTGAACGTAATGCTTGGAAGAATTCTTCCGCGCACCCCATACGTTCATTCCTCAACTCTATAAATTAAGATGGTCTTGGCCTCTGCCCACCTTGTAGAGATTCAATGCATACATGCACTACCTCTCCTGAGCTTAATAGACTTCGTCCTCATAGTGATTGCAGGGTTCAACCTCCGCAATCAGGGGATTACTCACTTGACTCTAGGACAGTGATGAAATTCCTTGGGAAAGTGCTTTCAAGGAATAAAACTAGAGCATAAGGAAATCAAGCAGACGTGAAAGTTCTCAAGGAACGAACGCATATTATTGACTTAATCATTCAATATAGAAACCATTATAGGAATATAAGTATAAGCATGCATCCATTATTTCCAATTCAAAGCACAAGGCATAAAAACACTTATCAGAACCATAAGGCGTGATGTGACTGCTGAGAGGGGTGCTCGTTTCCACCCAACCATAGGCTCAGTCACTCCCAATGGATTTATCACTAGCCACCCCCGAGCTTAGGCCACGATGATTTGAGATTCACTCTCTTACTTCCATCTCAATAGAAGTTAGGGACGAAGGTTACTCTCCTTCTCCCAATATAGGAATAGATAAGGATGAAGGTTACTCTCCTTCTCCTGGCTCAATCTCTATTCTCTATGATCAAAACTTACTTTTCACTTTAAATCCTTCCTTGGACCCGAGAGTTTTTCTCTCCCGTCTTTGCACTCTTCGCAGGTCCCCTCTGCCCACACCACACTTCCTTTCTTACCTTCCTCGGCAAGATTGTGTGTGGTTCCAATTCCTAGTCCATGGTTAGGTCTGGAAGCCTTACAGATGGGCAGTCTGCCCCATCCCATCATTAAATTTTGAGGAGGTCTTCCCACCTACTAGCCTGACTAAAATTCATTCTGGGTCAGATGGTTGTTTTGATCTTGAGCAATTAAATCCAACATAGTACTGGTTTGGTGGAGGTTAACGCAACCATTCTAGCTCCCCTCCACCACCTTTTCATTAGCCATCGTGGTCTCTCTTAGCACATCCCCTTCACAACATTCATGCAACACGTATCCATTATCTATTAAAATAATAGAATTTACATTCATCGACCTTTTATACAAAGGTCCATCAAATCAAACATTCACACCTTTGTGTTTGCCATAGTTCCTGGCCAATAGAGTTATATTTACAGACTGGGGGAAACAAGGTGTTACAATTCCCTCCCCCTTAAAGGAATCATCATCCTCAATGTCCTATCTATCAACATGATATGTATGTACATAAGTAAACAAAATCGGATATGCATGTCTCATGGCATCTTCCATTTCCCACATAGCCTCATCTGGGCCAAAGTGTTTCCATTGCACCTTGACCTGTGTAATGGTTCGGTTCCTGAGTGAGGTTTCCTTCCTGTCTAGTATGCATGGGGGTTCTGGCAGGAATTCTCCCTTCGGTTCCACCTGGATCACAGACCAGTCAATTATATGATTAGCATCATGTACATATTTCTTCAATAATGAAACATGGAAAACATTATGTGCCTTTACTGTGGTAGGATGTGCTATCCTATAGGCTATAGGTCCCACTCTATCTAAGAATTCAAAGGGTCCACAATACCAAGATTCCAACTTGGCACAGGCTCCCATTCTCAGGGAAATCTTCCTGGGCCTAACTCTAAGATAGACATGGTCTTCTGTCTTGAACTCTTGGAGAGTTCTTTTCCTGTCAGCATAACTTCCTGTCTATCCTGAGCAATATTCAGATTTTGCTTTATCCGGATCACTTGTTGTTCCATCTCTTTTATCATGTTGGGTTCGATTGTAATTCTATCCACTGGATTATTCAAGCTGATTGGAATCTTGCATGGTCTACCATAGAGGGCTTCAAAAGGACTCATCTTTAAGGATTCTAACCATTGTTGTAGGCAAACTCTACCAATGGTAGGTAGTCTTCCCACTTCTTAGGTTGATGCATTACATGCATCCTTAGCATGTCTTCTAATATTTGGTTCACTCTTTTTGTCTGTCCATTAGTTTGAGGGTGATAGGTTGTGCTAAACAACAATTTAGTCTCAAAACCGAACATTAGGAATTTCCAAAAGTTTAAAGTAAATTTGGTATCTCTTTCAGATACAATTTCTTTGGACATGCCATGCAGTCTGAATATCTCCTTCATGAAGATGTTGGCAATATCTATTGCCTTGCAAGTTGACTTGACAGGGATGAAATGGGCAGACTTACTCAGTTTTTCCACCACGACCATGATGGCATCATTTTTCTTGGTCGACTTTGGTAATCCGGTGATGAAATCCATGGAGATGGTTTCCCATTTTCATTCTGGGATTGGTAGGGGCTGTAACAATCCTGCTAGATGCCGGTGTTCTGCCTTAACTTGCTGGCATTCTAGGCACCTAGCTAGATAGTTGGCTATGTCTTTCTTCGACCCATGTCAATAGAATGGTTTCCTAGTGGTCGTGATCATCTTCTGATATCCTGGGTGACCAATATACGGTCTCTTACGCAGTTCATCCATTATGAACCTCTTCAAGTCGTCACAGTTCAGAATATACAATATGTTTTTGTAAGTCAACAATGCTTCTTCGAGCATTTGGTAGCCTTCGTACTTTATCCATGCAGGCTCTTGTCTTAGGTATAAGATCACTTGAAGAATGCATCTGTCTCTTGTGCATTTCTGACTCTATCCATGACATCTGTTTCACAGTGTAATATCCCTCGGCCGAACCCAAATGTAAATGTAATGAAAGTGCACTTATGCTGGTGAGCTATTTCGAAATCATTTTGTAATGCACCTTCCATGACATAGTGTGCGCATGAACTGCGCAGTAAAATGATGTAGTGTACACATTCTCGGATACCGCGTGCAGTAACTAAAGTGCGTGCAGTATGGAGGTCAGCGAACCTTGTGTATATCATATGTGTTAGGCTGGTGAGCCAGTGATTATAAGCTAGAATGCTTATGTTTTGGAATTAGGCCAGAACGCCTAGATGTTAAAGGCCAGTGCACCTATTTTGTATATGTCTCATGATTAATATAAAATACGTCATTGCGCATAGACTGACCACGATAAAAGAGATGGGGGACTGAACTTCACCAGTTAGGGAAAGGGAGGGCCAAAAGTCAAGGGAAAGGGCTAAGTTAGAAAACTTAAGCCAAGAAGGAATATTATATTAATATTTCCTAAAGCATAAAGTATGGATAATTATTTTATCCCAAGTTCTAAAGATTGGGGACAAGTGGACCAAAGTAACTTCCGATATGACAAGTGTCAAGTTGGGGACATGCATTCATATCATGGAGGCTTAGCTCATTTGGTCATTATTTTCGGGATCATTCTCACCATCACCGGAGGGGGCGGGACGATACCAGCAGCTTGACCATCATTCTGACTATCATACTTCACGACTAGTTTCACGATGATTTCTTCCATCACTCAGTTATCCATTCAATGATTCCATTACCATTTCACTCACGCAGTGCGTTATTCTTCAGACATTCATTTCATTGTATCTAAGCATGTTTCCTTAACCATTCTGGTTGGTGTACCTGGTTAGCTTGGGAGAGGGATTGAAGAATCGGGTTGTCAGGCCCATGGTAAATTGAAGAGGCGGGTTGTCAGGCCCATGGGAAATTGAAGAGGTGGGTTGTCAGGCCCATGAGCAATTCTCTGAGCAAGTGAATTGTTGGCAATTGATTCCTAAAGGTGCTAAAACTGTAGCTACAGTGCTCAGAGACTTCCTGTCCGGCCTGTTGCTGAAGCCCTGGAAGGGAAGTGAGGTAGCCGAGGGACTGTTGAGCAAAGAAGGGGCACACTTCTTTGGGTGGGACATGCATGTGGGGAATGAGATACTGTAGGCTGTTAGTTCAGCGAGCACCTGAGATGGCGTCTTTCCTGTTGTCTATGAACCCTAGCCTGGTTAGGAACCCCTTTACCCGGGTGGAGTTCAGTCCTAGCTCGAGGGTGACTCACTGTTGAGAGTGATGAATAATGTAGTCTAAGGTTGGGAGGTTCATGGATGGTCTATACGCAATTGGTGATAATCTTTCCAAGATAAGTACCAATTGTATGATAAAATTATATGTTGCATTGTCATTTACGTGCTTATGTTATGGTTTATCATATAAGTGATTGAAATTGCCTGTATGGTGATGGGTATTTTTCTGTATATGATGCATATATGTGTTTACTGTTATTCCAGTATAAAATCGTATATTACATAATGTAATTGTTTGTTTAGGTTTATATGTAAAGCTTCTGCAAGAGTGATGTATTAATATGTTTAATTTGCATGCAGTTTGAAGAGAAAATTTATGTGACATAGCTCAGTTGAATACTGGGTATGTTACCGTATGTTCCGCAGTAAGATATCGAAAGCGTTCCCTAGAGTAGCATGGCCCGGCCTGTTTAAGGCTGGGAATTTTACCAACTCGTATCAGAGCATGAGAGATTTCTATGGAGTGGCATTCCTCGGCCAGTGGGTGGCCGGGGGACGTTACAAATTGGTATTAGAGCTTTAGTTTCAACACTGAGCCTGGATGGGCCGGAAAGGTTCAAGTGAAGCGAATATTCACGGAAGATTAATTGTGAAGTGACCAAAATTCAAGTCACGAAGCGTCCATGGAAAATATTGACGTGCAGGCACGCGTGGAAAATTTTGGGCACCACACGGAAAATGTTGGCGTTAAAGTGTGCACGGTAAATTGTGGCACCACGCGAAAGAATATTGTGTGAGGATGCATGCGCTGAATTTGGCCTTGCACGGTGAGCACGCACATAGTAATGTGCACATGGAGTGCACAAGTATTGCATAACACAAAGGATTTTTTTTGGTACGCGCATAGTATGAGTATAAGTTGTCTTGCGACAGTGTATTCAATGGTGCACGCAGAATATTGTGTGTGATGGAACATATTGAACTTTGACACGGTGCAATGCATAGGGAAAAATGCATGTGGAGTATCGGTGCGCGATACCAAAACTGTGCGCAGTGGATATTGATGCACAACGCAAAAGTAGTGCACGCAAGTTGTCAGCGCGACGAAGAAGAAATGCATAGTGGATATAGGTGTGCGGAAACGTGTTTTACCTTGTGATGTTGTTATGCACGATAAATATGGATGTACAAGTTGAATTTTAGTGTGCTCGAAGTCGTTTGGAAGGCAATGAGTCTGAGTTTAATTGCATAATACTAGAAGAAAAAGAAACACACAACCGCATTGGAGCATTAATTAAAAAGAATTCTGAGTTTTATATTCCTTTGATTTCAGATAGGTGGAAGTAAAATATAAGCTTACAAGGAAAAAATACTATAAAAGAAAACAAGACTCATAACACCACTAGATAGAATTTTGTAATAAACAATCCAAAATCCACTTCTGTATTTATATAATCGTATTAATCCCAAAATTACAAAAAAGGGAATGATAATAGTTATTCTATTGGAAGGGGTCGTTTGAGAACATGCCTTTCATCTCTGGTACTCCTTACCTCTGCTACCAGCTGTTCAAAATTCGCTGAAATATGCTTAATTTTAGTTGAAGACTTACTTCAACTTAGCGATCTCCTCCTTTAAAGAATCTAACGAGACCGGTTGATTCTCTCCAACACTTTCGATCGTTTTACCCGTGGATTCCTCCCTCTTCTGCCGCTTGCTCCTTTTCTTCTTAGCAGCTGGCCTATTGATGACTAAATCCTTCATAGTGAGATTCAACCTGACTTCCAACTACGAGTCGATAGCCGACTCTATGTGGAATTTAATTTCCAGAATGTGCGCAAGTACCCTTTCCTCCTTATTCGCAGGAAAGTCTAGCATGTTGCTCGAATAACCAGTCTTGTTGGATTTATCCTTGTCCATGTATCTCAGTTTGTGGATACCAAAATGCTTTTACAGAGAGCAGAAAGTCGAATAATTTGGAGACTACTTTGTTTATGGATAAGCAAATACCTTCATACTTGAAGATTGGTAGTTATAGAATTTCAATTATGAAGCGTAGACGGACTACGTACAAGAGTGTTGGGTTGCCATGCTCGACTAATCCATTTCAAATGATTAACTTTCGAGTTCATTACATGGCAGCATTCAAATGATGTCACATGGCTGCGAAGTACCGAACGAGTGAAACAGGGTGATCTAACTAGCCGTCGCCCACTCCACGAGTGGTGGATTTGACTTATGGAAACACGTGATACCGCGTCTTGGCGAAAGTGGTTTCATCAAACCACCTTCTTGCCCAGATGTATCTTTGAAGGCACCACACGTCTATGTTTTCAAGACCGGGGTCCTATCTAGAATTTTCATGGTGATAAAACCAGAAAATCAGGGGAGATAATTCTGATGTATATATGGAACCAAAATGGTTCATATTTTTCATGAATTGTTAGCCTGCTAAGTTTCAATGGCTGGAAGTTTTACAGAATTAACAACAACTAGATCAGATCAGACCAGCACAGAGTCCATAGGAATGGAAGAAGCACAGGGAAATTATAGTCAGCAAGATGAGAGCAGTGGGGTGGATGTCCATTTGGGCATTGAAGGAACAAACTCCAATGGACATGGAGAAGAAAGGGATGAAAACATGAATATGGCTGAGACCATTAAGAATTTGTTGAAGGATGTCCAAAGCCATAAAGTTGATAATGAAAGGCTTATGAGAGCCAAAGAGCAGCAGGATGACTTCAACATGAAGTTATTGGAGGGCTTGAACATAATAGAAAAGAAATTGATTAAGGAGAGTGGCTTAAGAAAATCTGAAAGTCACAAGCCTTCGGATGAGGAAAGAAAAGCAAGAAGTATTAGCAGACATCACCATCACTCCCCAATGCATTCCAATAAGAGAACATGCAACAAATCAAGTCCATCCCCTGTCAGAAGGTATAAAAAGTCTGGGGTAGATGAACTACGAGGAGAAATGAACAAAATCAAACCTCCTACATTTGATGGAGAACAAAAAAAGGATGAAGATGTAGAAACATGGTTGCTGGGCATGAGAAAGTATTTCCAATTGCATAATTATTCTTCTCATGCAGAAGGTAGAATTGCCATCTATCAACTCAAGGGAAAAGCCCCCATGTGGTGGGATCAACTTGTGCAGGTGCATCACATTAAAGAGAAAAGTGTTACTTGGAGGGAATTCAAGAAGTATTTTGAGAAGAAATACTTGACTAAGAGATATTATGACAAGAAAATGAAAGAGTTCTTTGAACTCAAGCTTGGAAGTATGACCATAGATGAATATGAGAGAAGGTTTCTAGAACTATTGAAGTATGTCTCTTTCATTAAGGATGAGACAGTCAAAATTCAAAGGTATTTGAGTGGATTTCCATCACTCATCAGTGACAAAATACAGTATGATGATCCCAAGACATTGGAAGAGACCATAAGGTGAGCTAAATGCCTATTTGATCATCAGAAAGCAAGGCTAGCTTTCCAAAAGTCTTGGGAAGACAATAAGAAATTCAAGATGGATCAGAGGAAGAAGGGAGCTAAGCCACCATTCTTTAGAAATAATCCACAAGGACAACAAACGCCTAAAGAACCCAGAACGATTGACACAGGGAGTCAAAGGCCAAGGCAATCACCTATTCAATATTGGGGTTGTAAAGGAGATCATAGGTTCATAGATTGTCCTCACAAAGGTGAAAAAGATGGGGTTGTTCACAATGTACAACAAGCTGAAACAATGGAGGACATGGGCAGATATGTGCCAAGGATTTATGCAGCCCTAGACAACATACAAGCAGAGTATTAGTCCCAGATGATTGAAGTGGAAGGTATGATCAACAACCAAACTATTGGTATTTTAATTGATTCATGAGCTAGTCATAGTTATATAGACCCTAAGATGGTGGAAAGTTTGCAATTGCCAAGAAGTAAGCATGGGAAATCCTGGTTGGTGCAGCTAGCTATAGGAGCCAGAAGAAAAGTTGATGAGATGGTTAAGTCATGCCTCATAGACATGAATGGACTGAACACCAAGGCAGATTTAAACATCATGCCTTTAGGTTCCTATGACTGTCTAATTGGGATGGATTGGTTGGACCAACATCATACTCTCTTAGACTGTCATAACAAGGCATTTACTTGCTTGGATGAGGAAGGGAAACTGAGGAAAGTACAGGGAATTCCTAGGGCAGTAACCATTAGAGAAATTTCAGCATTGTAGTTGAAGAGATGTTACAGAAAAGGGTGTCAAATAATTGCAACTCATTTGGCGAAGACACCTAGAGATAAGGTGCCAAATTTGGAGGATTATGCAGTCCTGGAAGATTTTAAAGATGTGTTCAAGGAGCTACCAGGACTACCCCCAAGGAGAGACATTGATTTCTCTATAAATTTAATGCCTGGAGCAGCGCCAGTATCAAAGAGTCCTTACAGAATGAGTACACCAGAGTTGAAGGAGTTGCAAATGAAACTTGAAGAACTTCTGAAGAAGGGGTATATACGCCCAAGTGTGTCACCTTGGGGTGCCCCAGTATTGTTTGTGAAAAAGAAAGATGGAACACTAATATTGTGCATTGACTTCAGACAGTTGAATAAAGTGATTGTTAAGAACAAGTATCCTCTGCCAAGGATTGATGATCTATTTGATCAATTGAAGGATGCAAAGATAGATCTTAGATCAGGATACCATCAGGTAAGGATTAAAGAAGAAGATATCAACAAGACCGCTTTTAGGACAAGGTATGGTCATTATGAGTTCACAATGGTGCCATTTGGGTTGTCAAATGCACCAGCTGTTTTCATGTGCTTAATGAATGGTGTTTTCCGAGAATATTTGGACAAGTTTGCCATTGTCTTTTTGGATGCCATTCTTATATATTCTAATTCAGAGGAAGAGCATGAACATCATTTAAGGATGGTGTTGCAAGTATTAAGGGAGCATCAGTTGTATGCCAAATTGAGCAAGTGCTCATTTTATCAGAAACAAATTCATTATTTGGGGCATATCATTTCAAAGGATGGGATAGCAGTGGATCCTGAGAAGATAGAGGCCATTAGAGAATGGTCAGAGCCGAAGAATGTGACAAAGGTGAGATCATTCATGGGTCTTGCAGGTACTACAAAAGGTTTATTGAAGGATTCTCAAAGATTACACACCCAATCACTTTCTTGCAAAGAAAGGGAGTGAAGTTTCAGTGGACACTGGATTGCGAGAAGAGTTTCCAACACTTGAAACAATTATTGACAAGTGCTCCAATATTAAAGATCGCAGACCCAGATGAAGAGTTCATTGTATGCACCGATGTATGTAATGAGGGACTTGGTGGAATCCTCAGTCAAAATGGGTTTGTCATATGTTATGAATCCAGGAAGTTGAAGGATCATGAAAGAAACTATGCCACTCATGATTTGGAGTTGGCAGCCATAGTGCATACCTTGAGGAAATGGAGACACTGCCTCATGGCATAGAGGTTTGAGCTAAGAACAGACCACAATGGTCTGAAATATTTATTTGATCAGCCAAATCTAAATGCTAGGCAAAGCAGATGGTTAGAATTTCTAAGTGAATATGACTTTGATATAAAGCATATCAAGGGGAAAGAGAATAAAGTGGTTGATGCACTCAGCAGGAGGGTGCATGAATTACATGCTACAACCATTAACATGTATTAAATTGATATTAAGAGCAAAATTCTGGAGGTTGCAAATGCAGATCTGCAATACGGAGAATTGGTAGCAATGCTACAACAGGGTAAGATGCCACAAAAGGTGGATAATTATAATTTGGGAATGGATGGAATACTGCTGTACAAGAACATAATTTTTTTTCCAAATGTCCAGGACTTGAAACGTATGATTTTTCATGAGATGCATAATTTTCCTTATGCAGGGCACCCTGGATAACAGAAAATCGTGGCAGCGATCAAGAGCCATTACTTTTGGCCAGGTATGAAGAGAGAGATCGTTGAATACATCACTAGATGTATGGAATGCCAGAAAGTTAAAGCTGAGTATAGGCACCCAACAGGGTTGCTGCAACCCTTACCCATTCTCGAATGGAAGTGGGAAGTGGTGACAATGGATTTTATTATGGGATTGCCTAGAACAAGAAAGCTACATGATTCGATCATGGTGGTGGTGGACAAGCTTACAAAAGATGCCCATTTTATTTCACTGAAAACTACTCACAAGGCAGCAGAGGTTGCTGATATTTTCATGAAGGAAGTGGCACAATTGCATGGAATTCCTAAAACAATTGTGTCCGACAGAGACCCAAAATTCACCTTGAATTTCTGGAAAGGATTGTTCAAAGGATTCAGAACGAATTTAAACTTTAGTACAACTTATAATCCCGAGTCTGATGGATAGACAGAGAGGGTGAACAGAGTGATAGAATATATACTGAGAATGTATGTGATGGACAAACCATCAGAATGGGAAGACTACCTACACTTGGTAGAATTCACTTACAACAATGGGTATTAGGCATCGTTGAAGATGAGCCCATTTGAAGCACTTTATGGTAGAAAGTGCAATACTCCAGTGAGTTGGGATAATCCAGCTGATAGGACAGTAGTTGGGCCAGAGTTTCTCAAGGAGATGGAGGACCAAATGATAAAAATTAAGCAGAATTTAAAAGCTTCCCAAGACAGACAGAAAAGTTATACCGATAAGAACAGAACCCACAGAGAATTCAAAGTGGGTGGTCATGTTTTCCTGAAAGTGAAAGATAACAGGAGTTCCCTGAAGCTGGGAAGCTGCGCCAAGTTGGAAGCCAGATTTTGTGGACCATTTGAAATCCTAGAGAGGATTGGTCTAGTTGCTTATATGATTGCATTGCCTGCATCTATGTATGTTCATAATGTCTTCCATGTATCATTGCTAAAGAAATATATACTTGATGCTAATCATGTTATTGATTGGAATGTGATTCAAGTGGAGCAAGAAGGTGCTTTTCAAGTGCATCTGGTGTGCATTTTGTACCAGAAAGTCAAGCAGCTATGGAACCGAGCCATAGTAAAGGTCCAATGGACCTGGTACAGTCCTGAGGACGCTACTTGGGAGCATGAGGATGTGATGCAGATATAATACCTACATATTTTTGAAGATATTTGAAAAATCTGTTGTATATGGGTGTATGATGCACTGAGGACAGTGCATAAATAAGGGGAGGGGATTGTAATATCCCTAGGCCAAACCCAAATGTAAATGTAATGAAAGTGCACTTAAGTTGGTGAGTTGTTTCAACATAATTTTTTAATGCACCTTCCATGGTATAGTGCACGCATGAACTGCGCAGTAAAATGATGTAGTGTACACATTTTCGGATACCATGTGTAGTAACTAAAGTGCGCGTAGTATGGAGGTCAACAAACCTTGTGTATATGATATGTGCTATAGGCTGGTGAGCCAGTGATTATAAGTCGGAATGCTTATGTTTTGGAATTAGGCCAGAGCGCCTAGATGTTAAAGGTCAGTGCGCCTATTTTATATATGTCTCATGATTAATATAAAATACATCATTGCTTGCAGACCGACCACGATAAAAGAGATGGGGGACTGAACTTCACCAGTTAGGGAAAGGGAGGGCCAAAATTCAAGGGAAAGGGCTAAGCTAGAAAGCTTAAGCCAAGAAGGAATATTATATTAATATTTCCTAAAGCATAAAGTATGGATAATTATTTTATCCCAAGTTATAAAGATTGGGGACAAGTGGACCAAAGTAACTTTTGATATGACAAGTTTCAAGTTGGGGACATGCATTCATATCGTGGAGGCTTAGCTCATTTGGTCATTATTTTTGGGATCATTCTCACCATCACCAGAGGGGGGGACGATACCGACAACTTGACCATTATTCTGACTATCATACTTCACGATCAGTTTCATGATGATTCCTTCCATCACTCAGTTATCCAGTCAATGATTCCATTACCATTTCACTCACATAGTGCGTTATTCTTCAGACATTCATTTCACTATATCTTAGCCTGTTTCCTTAACCATTCCGGTTGGTGTACCTGGTTAGCTTGGGAGTGGGATTGAAGAAGTAGGTTGTCAGGCTCGTGGGAAATTGAAGAGGCAGGTTTTCAAGCCCGTGAGTAATTATTTAAGTGAGAGAATTGTTGGGGATTGATTCCCGAAGGTGCTAAAACTACAACTACAGTGCTCAGAGACTTCCTGTCTAGCCTACTGTTGAAGCACTGGAAGGGAAGTGGGGCAACCGAGGAATTGTTGAGTAGAGAAGGGGCACACTTCCTTGGGTGGGATAGGCATGTGGGGAATGAGAGACTGTAGGCTGTTAGTTGAGTGAGCACCTGAGACAGAGTCTTTCTTGTTGTCTATGAACCCTAGCCTAGTCAGGAACCCCTTTACCCAGGTGGAGTTCAGTCCTAACTCGGGGGTGACTCACTGTTGAGAGTGATGAACAGTGTAGTATAAGGTTGGGAGGTTCGTGGATGGTCTGTACGCAATTGGCGATAATATTTCCAAGATAAGTACCAATCGTATGATAAAATTATATGTTGCATTGTCATTTATGTACTTATGTTATGGTTTATCATATAAGTGATTACAATTGCCTATATGGTTATGGGTATTTTCCTGTATATGCTGCATATCTATGTTTACTGTTATTCTAGTATAAAATCGTATATTATAGAATGTAATTCTTTGTTTAGGTTTATATGTAAAGCTTCCACAAGAGTGTTGTATGTGTATGTTTAAGTTGCATGCAGTTTGAAGAGAAAATTTATGTGACATAGCTCAGTTGAATACTGGGTATGTTACCGTATGTTCCGCAATAAAAGAATGAAAGCGTTCCCTAGAGTAGCATGGCCCGGCTTGTTAAAGGCTGGGAATGTTACCAACTGGTATCAGAGCACGAGAGATTTCTCTGGAGTAGCATTCCCCAGCCTGTGGGTGGCCGGGGGACGTTACAAATTGGTATCAAAGATTTAGTTTCAACACTGAGTCTGGATGGGACGGAAGGGTTCAAGTGAAGCGAATATTCACAGAAGATTAATTTCAAAGTGACCAAAATTCAAGTCACGGAGTGTCCATGGAAAATATTGACATGCAGGTGCGTGCAGTAAATTTTGGGCACTGTGTGGAAAACGTTGGCGTGCAAGTGTGCGTGGTAAATTATGGCACCGCGCGGAAGAATATTGTGTGAGGATGCACGCGCTAAATTTATCCTTGTGCGGTGAGCACACACATAGTAATGTGCACATGGAGTGTGCAAGTATTGCATAACACATAGGAGTTTTGTTGGTACGTGCATAGTATGAGTATAAGTTGTCTCATGACAGTGTATTCAATGGTGCACGCAGATTATTGTGCGTGATGGAACATATTGAACTTTGACATGGTGCAATTCATAGGGAAAAATGCATGTGGAGTATCGGTGCGCGATACCAAAACTATGTGTTGTGGATATTGGCACACAACGCAAAAGTAGTGCGCGCAAGTTGTCGGCGTGACAAAGAAGAAATGCATAGTGGATATAGGTGCGCGGAAACGTGTTTTACCTTGTGACGTTCCTATGCACAATAAATATGGATGTACAGGTTGAAGTTTAGTGCGCGCAAAGTCATTTGGAAGGCTATGAGTTTGAGTTTAATTGCATAATATTAGAAGAAAAACAAACACACAACTGCATCGGAGAATTAATTAAAAAAAATTCCGAGTTTTATATTCCTTCGATTTCAAACAGGTGGAAGTAAAATATAAGCTTACAAGAAAAACATACTATAAAAGAAAACAAGACTCATAACACCACCAGATAGAATTTTGTAATAAACAGTCCAAAATCCATTTCTGTATTTCTATAATCGTATTAATCCCAAAATTACAAAAAAGGGAATGATAACAGTTATTCTATTGGAAGGGGCCGTTTAAGAACAGGCCTATCATCTCTGGTACTCCTTACCTCTGCTACCAGCTGTTCAAAATTTGCTGAAATATACTTAATTTTAGTTGAAGACTTACTTCAGCTTAGCGATCTCCTCCTTTAAAGAATCTAACCAGACCGGTTGATTCTCTCCAACACTTTTGGCCATTTCAGTCGTGGATTCCTCCCTCTTCTGGTGCTTCCTCCTTTTCTTCTTAGCAGCTGCCTTGTTGATGACTAAATCCTTCATAGTGGGATTCAACCTGACTTTCAACTGCGAGTAGATAGCCAGCTCTGTGTGGAACTTAGTCGCCAGAATGTGCCCAAGTACCCTTTCCTCCTTATTCATAGGAAAGTCTAGCATGTTGCCCAAATAACCAGTCTCACTGGATTTAGCCTTGTCCATGTATCTCAGTTTGTGGATACCAAAATGCTTTTACAGAGAGCAGAAAGTCGAACAATTTGGAGACTACTCCATTTATGGAGAAGCATATACCTTCATACTTGAAGATTGTTAGTTATAGAATTTCAATTATGAAGCGCAGATGGACTACGTACAAGAGCGTCGGGTTTCCATGCTCGGCTAATCCATTTCAAATGATTAACTTTTGAGTTCATTACATGGCAGCGTTTAGCTAACGTCACATGGCTGCGAAATACCGAACGAGTGGAACAGGGTGATCTGACTAGCCGTCGCCCGCTCCACGAGTGGTGGATTTGACTTATGGAAACACACGATATCGCGTCTTTGCAAAAGTGGTTTCAACAAACCACCTTCTTGCCTAGATGTATCTTTGAAGGTGCCGCACATCTATGTTTTCAAGACTGGGGTCCTATCTAGAATTGTCATGGTGATAACACCAGGAAATCAGGGGAGATAATTCCGATGTATATATGGAACCAAAATGGTTCATATTTTTCATGAATCGTTGAATTTTTAACCTGATAAGTTTCAATGGCTGCATGTTTTGCAAAATTAACAACAACTAGATCAGATCGGACTAGCGTAGATTCCACAGGAATGGAAGAAGAATAGGGAAATTACAGTCAGCAAGATGAGAGCAGAGGGGTGGATGCCCATTTGGGCATTGAAGGAACAAATTCCAATGGACATGGAGAAGAAAGGGATGAAAACATGAATATGGCTGAGACCATTAAGAATTTGCAGAAGGATGAAAACATGAATATGGATGAGACCATTTGGAGGGCTTGAATAGAATAGAAAAGAAATTGATTAAGGAGAGTGGCTTAAGCAAATCTGGAAGTCACAAGCCTTCGAATGAGGAAAGAAAAGAAAGAAGTATTAGCAGACATCACCATCACTCCCCAAGGCATTCCAATAAGAGAACATGAAACAATTCAAGTCCATCCCCTTTCAAAAGGTATAAGAAGTCTAGGGTAGATGAACTACGAGGAGAAATGAACAAAATAAAACCTCCTACATTTGATGGAGAACACAAAAAGGATGAAGATGCACAAACATGGTTGTTGGGCATGAGAAAGTATTTCCAATTGCATAATTATTCTTCTCATGTAGAAGGTAGAATTTCCATCTATCAACTCAATGGAAAAGCCTCCATGTGGTGGGATCAACTTGTGCAGGTGCAACACATTAAAGAGAAAAGTGTTAATTGGAGGGAATTCAAGAAGTATTTTGAGAAGAAATACTTTACTAAGAGATGCACATGATTGGTACATACTTGGTACATGGTTGGTACATGGTTGGTACATACTTGGTACATCATAAGTAGTTGACACATGATTGGTACATACTTGGCACATGGTTGGATGCACATACTTGGTACATGGTTGGATGCACTTGTTTATGGTACAGTTTGATTACAGGTTGTTTGGTATAGGTTGGTGCATGGTTGATGCACTTGTTTATGGTACAAGTTGATTACAGGTTGTTTGGTATAGGTTGGTGCATGGTTGATGCACTTTTTTATGGTATAGGTTGATTACAGGTTGTTTGGTACAGGTTGGTGCATGGTTGAGGCACTTGTTTATGGTACAAGTTGATTACAGGTTGTTTGGTACAGGTTGTGTTAGCACTAGGAGTCACCTTCTGATTTCAAGGAATGTAAGCCCAATACCCATCAGATGATATGTGAAAATATGAGTGTTTTTTGATAGGTCAAATAGAAAAATTTGAAATGATAATATCTTCTACTCAAAAACAGGGCTAACATGTAATATCAAATAAGGTCTTGACTAACTTCAACTGGTAGTTTGGGAGTAAATGTGGGTAGAAAGAAGACTTGAATGAGAGGAATGTATGAACTACTGCAAACATCAAGTCCACAAAATCCTAAGGAAGAAAGTTTCTTAAAACAAGATCTTTTTGAAATCAAAAACTAAGGAGCTAAATAAACACCATGACAATAAAATGATCAAACATCCATCATATCATTACCACAGTCATCTATATGAAGCATTGAAATATGAACATTTAGCATTAGAAGCAAATAGTCTGAAATATGAGCCAATTTCTATTAGTCAAAAAGTCTTAAGTCCAGTACATACTAGATTGCAATCACTTCAAAAAATATTACAGTTTCTTGGGAGCCTGGCTCTACCATCCGAACCCATTAAATCAATTTATCTATCTATTTATAAAAATAAAGGGAGGCAACAACTGAAGGTACGAGCTGGCCTCTTTTCCTTAAAAATCTCAAAACAACTTAAGATAACAACCTATGCTATAAAATAGGGAAGTGTTGGTGACTAAACCTATTTCTCCTAACAACTTAAGATAACAACCTATGCTATAAAACATGGAAGTGTTGGTGACTAAACCCAATCACGCTTCTAACTTCTTTGATCCTCTTTTGCTGCTTAGCTCCTGTTTTTCCATGTGTCCCTTTGGAGCTTGTAGTTTCCCTCTGCACGCCAACTGCTACTTCTGCCATTTATTCCATCTTTAACTTTATCCAAAACTCTTGGCTTAGTCTTCCTAGATCCCTGGTGTTTGATGGCCACTCCCTTGGGTAGAAACTCTATGTAGCGCCCCCTACAATGGAACAAGGAAAGAAGGTAGTGCTTTTAGGTAGCGCCGCTGTGCTGTGTATCTGTGCCAACATTTGTCCTCTATTGCAATATTGAGTGGTGCCTGTGTGTGAACCTGCACTCTGTAAAGTATTACGCAACACCTGTGGGTAGCGCCTGTATGCTCATTCTGCACTCTGTAAAATATTACGCAGTGCCTTTATGCAGTACCACTTATGCTACGTCTGCATAAGGGTTTGAGTAACTATGCCAAAAATGCAACGTCTTTGACTCCTGAACGTGTGTAGAGTTGTTTCTGTCCTTCCATGATAACAAACTCATTTTACTTAGGTTCCTTTACCACTGAGTGAAGCTAGCACTTAGCAAAAAAAATTCAAAATTCATATAGCTAAACACATAGAATCCTGTATAGGTGGCAAAACTAGTATGTGCATATCAATTATCCTTCCCAAGAAGGAACAATTCTCAAAAATGGGGTTTACCACTACCAGCTACTTTGTCATTTTAACACTTAGCCTTACACTCTTTCTGGTGGAAAGAGTATCTTCAATTAACTCAGTAGACTTCTTCTTCTTATCACTGGTAGGCTTCTTCAGTACAGTTGTGCTCTCCTTAGCTTCAGGTTTATCATCTTCAATGATAGCCTCAACCAACAGCTGTAAATTCTTATGGGTTGCCTCATCTTGGAAATGCTTCAGTTTTGCCTTTAGCTTCCTATTCTGAGCCTGAAAACCCATGTTCTGCATGTAGAGGTTCTTGAGCTTCCTATGAAGGGGTTGAGCTCTTCTTGCTGCCAATTTTTCCAAGTCAAGGGTATTACTGTAGCCTTATATAAGCTCTGCCATCTTGGCTTTCTCAGATATGGCTTCTCTTTTCAGTTGGGCCACTTAATTTCTTGATTCCTTAAGTTGTCTGATGAGTCTCTTGAAGGTATGATCGCCAAAGGGGTTGGGAATATGCACAGTCTCAGCAGGTTTCTTCTCATCCTTTTCTTCCATCAGTACAAGAGTTTCCTTGCGTGTTCCATCAACCTTCTCTAAACCTTTTCCTTTATGCTTCTTTTCTTGTGTAACAATCTTTTCTTTATTCTTCATAGGTTTTTAACAATCCTTCACAGGGATTTCATTTTTCCTCTCCAAAGGTATTTTGGTACCTTTACCCTTGATTTTTTGTACAGGGATTTCTTGTTTTTCTTCTACAAATTTTTCAATGCCTTTTCCTTTCTTCTTATGCATAAGGGTTTCTGGTAAAGGTTGTTCTTTGAAATCCCCCTTAGGAATTGATGACCTAGTAAAAGTTCTTTTACCCTTGATTTGAACTGCTGGAGGAGGAGAGGGAAAGAGAAGCTTCTTCCCTTTTTTATATGTCACCTTGGTAGAAGATGGAACTTCTTCTAACCCTGGTGGAGGTAGTGGTGATAAATCTCTGTGAGGAGAAGGAAAGACTTCCTCCTCAACTTCCCTGACCTACTTGTTGCTCTCTGAAATAGGGCTTTTCCCTTTCTCTTCTTGCTGATCCCTGCCTTAGTACTGATAGGTGATGAAGGGCCTGCAATCTGTGATTGGGGGGTAGGTGTTGAATCCATCTTGAAGTGAGAAGTAACCAAAAAATTCTCCAAGGAAATCTCTTTCTTTCCCAACTCTTCAGAGACAAGCATCCTGATAAGTCCAGAGTGGAAAAGACTAGAGTCCACATCCTTAGATTTGGCTTGCACCCTATATGCTATTTTACCTATACTTCTCAGTAGGTAATAAGGAATATTCATCTGAACCTTCTCAGTGAAATGCAACAACAACCTTATGTGGTAATGATACAGGGTGTTAAATCTCCCTTCACAACTAAAATATCTCTGTATGATTTTCAACATTTTGTCAAACTGGTCAATCAAATGATTCCTTGGCACACTCTTAGAAAAATCATTGGCTTGGTATTCAGGTTTGAAGAGATATTTAACGAGGGTGAACTCAATACCATGGCCTTGAACCAATTTTCACCTGAAATGGGGATCCTTGTTGCAGCTGAAATGGAGGCTTCAGTTACCTCAAATTCTAAATCTCCAACTCTGGTTTTCTTGCCATCAAAATTTAATGCAAATTATTTTTCTACTTCTGGGTGGCCTCTCTACATGTTCTGGCAGAAAGAGAGGCATCTTGCTCTTCGAAACATCTCCCTAGCCATGGGTTCTGTGTAAAAAAGGTTCATGTCCACAGGTTCTGTTCGAACTACCTTTCCACCTTTGTGTGCTTTCTTCGACTGAGGGGTCTCCATGACTCAAAACGAGGGTTCTTAAGAGGCTTAAGGGATGCTATTGACCATAAAAATTCAATTCAAGTTTCAAATGCATTGGGATGGCTCTCCAAATTAACAGTTCTTAGAAAAATGGGCTTGGCTATGAGAGATGTACCCTCAAATTTATACAGGATTTTAGAGTGCAGACTGGAAGGAGGTAATCCCAAAATAACTCTTTGTACATGATGAAAAGAAGCAAAGAATAATCAGTGGTGTTGTGGGGTTTTCCTACCCTACAGACTAATAAGCTAGGGCTCTAAGCCTATACGCAGATCATGACCCTTCAGATTTAACCTTTAACCTTCTACCCAAAATCTCAACCCCTTTTCTCAGACAAGCACAAG
>JASDQU011101461.1:964-12243 GCA_032191745.1 Picea mariana
TTGGGGCAGTCAACCCTGCAGATACTCGACTCATCACCTTTGATCTTGACAACGGAGAACCTCGTCTTCCCGCCTTGATCGCTTTTCAAATAACAGTCAAAATACGGAACATCACAGTTCATCGATGTATCATCGATGAAGGTGCATCTACATGCATCATGTCCAAAACAGTATGGTAGAAACTTGGTTCCCCAGAACTCATGCCCTCTGCCATCACATTAAGAGCTTATGATGGATGACCATCCTCTCCTGAAGGGCTCTTCCAAAATGTCCCCGTTGAACTCGGGGGCAAGACTATTCTCATTGATATCGAAGTTATTGACGCCTCGCTCGATTATAATATCCTGTTTGGGCGTAGCTACATGTACGCTATGAAGGCAATGGCCTCTTCCGTCTTTCAGACAATGATGTTCCCCCACAATGGGAAGATCGTGACCATCGACCAAGTCTCACATTACAAGCCTAACCCATCTGCCAACCTCGATAACATTCTTCCTCTCATCCATACCAACCAGGACGCCTACCCACTCGTCGAGATGGGTCCTGGGATTTTTAAAGATCCATCCTTGTTAGGTACATATCACGGATCACCACCACTCCTTCATCCTACAAATCAGGTATGCATCATATCATCTAATGAAACTCACACGGAGGATGCTCTTCCTCCTCAGGAGGCTTCAATCATCCCTGACGTCTCAATAGTCGCAGAACCACTCCCGCCGGAGCCTCCTACGCACTCGTCGACCTCAACAATCTACGAATCCACATCCCCTCAAGGGAATAATATCGTCTGGGAGAGATTACCCCAACCCCTCACCCAAATTCCCTTCTTTTACCCTCCAGCAGGTATCGAAGCTTTTCAGGTAACCGCAACGCTCACACTACCAAATATGGTGTTGGCAATCCCAGTTTGGTATTTACACCCACCAGAGATGGTCCCTTGACCACAGGAAGGACTTCCCATGACAGTTCCCATCCTTACCCCCACCCCCCACCCCCACTCACTAACCCCCCTGCCACGGCTGGGGGCAGGAGAAAGAAGAGAGAGCCCACCGCTCCACTTCCTCCACTCATCCCACCACCTTGCACACTATGTGAGAAAGAGGGCCACCAAACCAACAATTGCCCATCACTACTTGAATTAAAGAATTTGATTCCCCCCAATCAAACTCCCACAACACACATCGCTACTGCTAGTCCCACCACTACCACCAATCCTTCCAGTAGTAAAGGGTTGAGGACCAAATACACTTGTGCGATATGTTCAGAGTATGGCCATTACACTCATCATTGCCTAGCACTGCCATGCTTTCGACAAACGTTAGCAGCTGTATGCCAGAACTTCCAGAACAACCCATGCCCTGTTACGTCCTCTTCAACAAATATCACTGACATCCGCTATGTCACCACTTCAGTTAATGAACGTATGAGATGCCCTTGCTCTATCTGTGATTCATTAGCTCATTTTTCATACCAGTGTCCTATGATCCTTGAATATAGGCAACGTCAGTTGGCCCTGCTTCACCGACCCGTAGAGGCGATAATTGACATTACCTCATCACTAGAGGATCTTCATGTCATTTCTCCCGAACCCGAGGCTCTCCCAACACCTCCATGGTTCTTAAATGAAATTTCTGAGGATTTACCCCGCAACCCCCCCAACTCTCCTGCTCATTCCCCTACGGAGACTCTCCACCCNTATGTTGAGTGGACCCTCCCCATCTCCTAACATTGTTCCCCTTGCTTATTCATTAGGGGGCAATCACAATGTCACCGAGATCACTCCTCATGACCCCTTGTATTCCCGACGTTTCCAATGATACGAGGAAATACTTGAAGAGCTAAATCACCCAGACTTTCCCTGGGATGCGCTACATCACCGTGCACTTTTCTCTCCACAGGAGGCCCCCATGCCTCCTAACCAAAACCCCATTTACACAATCGAAACCAAAGATTTTATCCCATCCGGGCCTATCGATTGGTTCAACAATCCCATTCATGCCCCTGATGCGTTTGAAGAAGGAAACATGGCCAACATTTCCCCCACCATCAAAATCGACATTTCCATTAAAAATGGAATCATCGAAGAGATCACCATTGGAGTTGCTTGCACTCCTCAGGAAATCACCGCATATAAAGCCCTCTTCCAGGAGTATAGGGATATTTTTGCCTGGTCATACACGGAAATGCCTGGCCTCGATCCCTCTATTGTCAAACATCGCATCGATACTTGGCCCGACATCACACCAGTTCGCCAAAAACAGCGACCACTACACCCAGCCAAAGATGCAGCTATCAAAGCCGAAATTGACAAATTACGCGCTGTCGGGTTTATTTACCCCATCGCTTATACTTCCTAGGTTTCCAACCCTGTACCCGTCGACAAAAAACAGGGCACTATCCGTGTTTTCACAGACTTTCGCGATCTAAATAATGCATGTCCAAAAGACAACTTTCCAACACCTTTCATCGATCAAATTATCGACGACTGCGCCGGCCACGAGGCTCTCTCCTTTATGGATGGATTCTCCGGCTATAACCAAATTCAAATCCACCCAGCCGATCAGTATAAAACCACATTCATTACCCCGTGGGGTACTTTTGCATATCGTGTCATGCCTTTCGGCTTAAAAAATGCCGATGCAACTTTCCAGCGGGCGATGACATACCTCTTCCACGATCTGGCTCAAATCATCCTCGCCTACTTGGATGACCTCACAGCTCGATCCAAGAAATGCACCCAACATCTCAATGATTTACGAATCATCTTTCAACGGTGTCGTCAGTACAACATCTGCTTGAATCCTCTCAAGTGTGTGTTTTGTGTCACTGCAGGGCGCCTCCTCAGTTTTATTGTTTCCCAAAGCGGTATTACCGTAGACCCCCTCAAAGTCCAAGCTATCACCGAAATTCCACCTCCTCGGAATTTACGGAAACTTCAGAGTCTGCAGGGCAAAGCTAACTTTCTCAGACGCTTTGTTCCTGATTACGCCATACGTGCACATGGTTTCCTTCACTTACTACATCACGACATCCCATTTCACTGGGACGACCATGCCCAACAGTTGTTTGACGATCTTAAAGCAGCGCTTTCAAATGCACCTTTAATTAGTGCACCTGACTATAATCGCGACTACATCCTCTACATATCAGCATCAGCTGTATCAGTAGCCGGCATCCTCATCCATCTTGGAGATGACAATCGTGAACACGTCATTTACTACGTTAGTAAGAACCTTTCAGGACCACCCTTGAAGTATAAACATGAAGAGAAACTTGCTCTTGCAGTTGTTCTCGCAGTCCAGAAACTACGCCACTACATTCTTCTTCGCACCACAAAGGTCATTGCAGATTCCAACCCTATGCAATACTTGCTTAGACATCGGCAAGTTAACGACAAATTCGCTCGATGGATCGTTATCCTTTAGGAGTACGACCTCGAGTTCTCAACACCTAAGAGTAAGAAGGCCCTCATTATAGCCGAACTCGTTACAGCCCTCCCCTCTGACACCACCAGTGCCCCCGTCAACACCGGCTTTCCTGACGAACATCTTTTTTACATCACTTCAGATGATCCGTGGTATGGCGACCTTCTTGTCTACCTACAAACTCAAAATTTCGATAGCCACCTTTCACGAGATGATCTTCGGCGTATTTGCCATCAATCCCCCCACTATATCCTCATCGGAGACATCCTATACCAGCGGGGTGTCGACACCATTCTTCGTCGATGCCTGACTATTGACGAGGCCGACAGAGTCTTAAATGACTGCCACAGCAGCGCATGTGGGGGCCATATTTCGGGTATATCCATGGCTCAAAAGATTATCCGAGCCGGTTACTTTTGGCCTACCTTGTTTGATGATTGCATTCACACCGTGAAATGATGTGAGCAATGTCAGCTCTACGCCAACAAAGCCCGGGCTCCCCCCGCTCTTCTCCACCCTGTCATTATAGATGACCCTTTTTGTAAATGGGGTATCGACTTTATGACTTGTAATCCCCCCTCCAGCAATGGTCACAAATACATTGTTTTTGTCGTTGATTACTTCACCAAATGGGCCGAAGCTATGCCCACTTTCAACAACACCACTGACACTGCAGCGCACTTTTTCTTTAATCACATCATATCTCGTTTTGGTGTACCACTCCAACTCATTTTCGATCATGGGAAACACTTCGAGAATGAGATCTTCATTGAACTCTCATCTCAGTTAGGCTTCTCTCACGATTTTTCCTCACCATATTACCCTCAGTCAAACGAACAGGTCGAGGCAGTGAACAAAGTCCTCAAGACCATGTTACAGCGCACGGTTAATAAACATAAAACCAATTGGCATCATATGTTATTTTCTGCGCTATGGGCTTATCGAATGGCGGTGAAAACCACTACTAGTTTCACACCATTTCATTTAGTCCATGGGGTCGAGGCAACTCTTCCCATCGAGTGCGAAATTCCCACCTTATGCACCGCAATTGAGCTATTACCTGACACTGCTCCTATGGAGCAGCGCTTGCTGAACTTGGATTCTCTTGCCAAACTTCCACTCACCATTCCGGGAGCCCAAGGTATCCGTTTTTAAAACCATCTTCATCCACGAGATCAACATCCCGTCACCTACATCACAGCAGTCCCTGGGTCGCTTTTCATCATGAGCCCCTGGGGCACCTTTTTTTTTCATATCATGGTCAGGTACGCACGCGCATAGTTACATTTATCAAATACATGCTCATATCTTAGATTCTCTTCAGATATTTTTCACTTTGGGTATTTGGTTGTTATGTGTACAGGTACTTTCTCATCATCCATCGACATACCCCCTTCAGGTATATACTCAGCACTGGCATGTAGTCTCTCCCGCTCTATTGCATTTACATTTCCAGTCACACCCGCTGATATTGGCCTTTAGGATCCTCATTCCCGGCTCTACAGTACCCACACCTCCATCTCCCTCTTCGGTACTGTTACCCGGTAGAATTCTTACCCACATGAGTTGTCCCATTCATAGCACCTTTTGCCACTTTTTGACACTCATGTTTTTTTTCATTACCCTTTAGGGATGGGAGTCCCGATCGTCTTTTATCATGTCGTGAATCAGCCACATACTCCTTCTCCTCATTTTTCTATCTTTCCCACACAGACTCCCATATTATCTCTTTACGGTTCTATTTTTTACCTGCACCTCCGCAGGATCATGAACCATCCATTTCATCCACAATCAGTTTGCCCATCTGCGAACCCACCTTCATTTTCACCTACCTCATATAGAAACTCACCAATGGGCCCCCCACCCTTCATCAGTATTCCAAACATTGCATGCCCTACATGGGCCACCTATATCACACTAGGGCACCCGTTTCTGTATTTGTACATTTCTCCCCAAATTATTCGTTATTTATTGTACAAACGCCTTTATTTCCAGTCATTACATTTTCTTTTTGTCGTCACCATTGGTGAATTGCTTCCTTTTGGCCACACGCAACCCATGTCACCCTTGGTTGGAGCATTACGTATCATCTACCCTTGCCGGCATCATCCATATCTTCAGAGTACTCCGCAAGTCACTTACCTCTACCCTCTGAATTTGTTCACCTTGTCCTGCCTCTGGCACAACTTATCACCATTCTTGTCATCCCCATGACACTCGACCTTGTTACACGGTTGCGGCCACTGTTTATCTCATACATCCTCCAACCAAGGGAAGTCTTGAGTCTTCCCACTTCTTGACCTCGTCCATGTACCTCTGCCACTTCCTCACCTCAGTAGATTCCAGGAAGCCCTTTGCTTCTGGGAGTCGTGTTCCCCTTTTGTCGACATCAACACAATTTTCTAGAAGGGCGACAGTATCTTGATTCTCATTCTCCATTCAATGAGAGATCTCGGATGGCACATGGTGAAACACGATTACTCCCTGCTGTCGTTGGCCCCCATAACATTCGACGCCAACACTTTCTCATGTTATGGTGGGTCTTACTTTGCGACTATTGCAGTTATTTTTATCATTTTCCGAAGACCTCTGAACTTGGTAGGGCCATCAATGCCCGCATCATCACCGATACTTATTGCCGCGATCATTGCCTATTATTCAGAGTATGTTCCTTTGCAGAATTGACTTCTGCCTTTATCATCACCACCCCCGAGGGCGCTGCAGCTGTCTACACCAACACTTCAGTCATTTTTTTTCAGAGTTACATAACACGAGCATGGGGCATGCCCACCTCGTTTGTACACAGTTTTTATTTTGCACACCTCATAGAAGGTCGGGTCCTACCGGTTCCTTTTTTCTCCAACGGATCACTCTGAACGATCCCACTATTGCTCTATATTACAAAAACATTCTCAGTAGAAGAAACATTGATGGATTTCGGCTATATGTATGCTCCTAACCTCATCCATCAGGGGGCATCTATTATCACTGAAATTTCATCCGCACAGGGTGACAAGAACTCAGCATCGTCAAACAGTAATGAGGTCATTCATGGCTTTGGATTAATATCACAGCATTCCAAAAAAGTCAAAAACTATACAAAGTAGTGAAAAATTGAAGAGCTCTTTATAGAAGTTGGGTGCGTGCGCACGTGCGCAGAACAGGAATGTATAATGCACGCATACGCGCACGATGCGCGACTGTTAGCGCAAAAATCCGCGCACCTGCTAAACGGCGCATTTATGAATGTGGTCGGCCTCCCAACCACTTCTGGTTTAGCTCCCAAGCTGATTTGACTCCCAATTCCGGGATGGATCCGAATGCTGGGCTGGTCAAAGACCTAATAATTCCCTAAATGGCCTCTCTTCACACTACAAAGGAGTTACATAATAACCCAATGCAATGCTATAAAAAGCCATGAGCATACCTCATTTTCTCAAGGAATTTCATGTAATGTTATGCTTCCTATATTGTTTTAAGGACTCACTCCTTGACAAGATCACATTGGCACTATTTCATTGAGCAATCCACCTCTCCATTGCGTGGGTTTGCAAAGGAGTTCTTTCATCACCATTTTAATTTTTCTTGTTGTAAGGAGAGCAATTTTGTGAGGGTCCAAGAGCCTTCCTTTGGAGGAAGAAGGGACTCATAGTCCCCTTTCTTCATTGTGCTTTGATTTCATCAATAGATCTGCCTAAAAACATTGGTGATATTGGTCTTTTTGTGTTTGTTATCTCTATATCCATATCCTTATGATTTTAGTTTGTATTAGTTTAATTCTTGCTTATAGTTTTGTTTTTCTTTCTCTAACTCTTTCCTCTACAGCTGTCATGCTCAGCAAGACCCAACTGGGCATGTAAGAACCTCTTATTTTCTCACCAAGGTGACGAAAAGGGTGCAAACAATGGCCTTCATGTCTGTGAACTTGGTTGGAAACAAGTCCTGATACTCATGCAATAGTTCTATAATTTTACCAATAGTAGCATCATCCCAATAGTCTCCAACATTTTCCAACTTAGGTGCTTTCTTTGTTCCAATATTAACTTTATTGATTTTAATAGGCTTCCCAACCAAAGGTAATTCAATCCCTGGCCCTTCTATATCTCTTTTTCCTTTAGTTTCTGAAATGTTCACATCAACATTAATATTATAACAACCCTGTAACCGCTAAAGAGGCACAATCCATTCATCTTCTTCTTGTTCAAGAAGGGGATTCGGTGCCTCCTCAAAGACCTTATGTCTTACAATTTGTAAATCCTGATCTACTGTGGGGTACTGACTTTCAGATATGAATGTAGATATAAAGTTTTGGGTCATACCATACCAATCTGTAGTGACTAAGCATGATTCTGCTTGAAGATACTAGTTGATAGGTGTAGTATCTAAGGTGTTAATGAACTTATGTACCCACTGTTATTTAGGAATGTTTCTATAGGCTTCCTCACAACTTCGCACATGGTCCTTAGGACAACTATGACCTGTCTATCGAACTTCACAACTTTCAAGTTGGTCTGAAAAGTGCACTGTCAACAAGGTGCAACATTGTACCCACTCCACGATGTTCTTCTTGTGTGTTCCCCACCATCTAGTTGGCATTGCTTTCAAGGCTTCATATAGTGACAACAACTCTGTTGTACTGGTACAATTCCTTCAAATTCAAATAGAAATGTCTCTAAGTTATTCAGGCCATCAAATGTAGGAAGATTACTTACTTCTATACCAATCCAGCAAACTACCTCAGTCAATCTGGCACACCTCCGTGTAAAGACTTCATACATTATGTTCTGCCAATTTTCCAATGCTTCTTCTGAATCTGATGAGCATGCACTTTCACTTCGCCAACTTAGATTTCCATCTGTTGTAGGATTAATATAATCATGTTGTCCTGATATCAGTTTATATATGTTCTCTATCTCATAGGCATGGTCTTCTTCTCTTATAGGTTTTGTGTATCTGCGACCTTCATCGGGGTCAATAGGTGCAATGACCCTAAGGCCATCACCTTCAAATTTGATTCTTCTCTTTTTCAGGTTAATAATAATCAAATTGTTGAAATCCCAATAAATACCCAATAATGCAAGATAAGGACAACTATCATCAACAATCTCAATCATTTTGAATTCTGCAAATGTCCTCACTCTGTCGATGTCCACATAGACATGCTCTAGTCTTCCAAAGGGGATCACCTCTTGTTGATTAGTCGTCATGATCCCAATAGGAGAGTAAGTAAATATAGGTTTTCCCATCAATGCCCAAGTCTTCTTCATCATAACATTTACTTCTGATCCCAGGTCGAGGACCACATAGTCCATGTCGTAGTCTCCAATATTATCACTAAGGTGTAGTTCCTTGCTTGTCCTCCTTTTTCTAGATGCTTGATTACCAACTCTACTCAGTAGAGGATCTACTCTTCCAATTTCATATTTTCTTATCAAGTGTTATAGTTCCTTCACAACTCTTTCATCTTTAATCAAATCAATACAAGTAAACAAGAAGTCCACAAGCTTTCTTACCTCTTTTTCTTGTCTAGGTGGGGCAAACTGATCAAATGTTGGAGACATTTCAAATTCCCTTACTTCTTATTGTTCCCTAGGTGAAGAAGCATGTTCACCTACAAATTATCTTCTTTCTTATTCAAAAGTATGTTTTTCTTTCCTTGGATCAAACAATGGTACCTTCTTTGAAACTCTTCTGATCCCTGATCCATATGTAGTGTTTCCTAGAGTCACCCTATCTTCTCTTGTGACAGTGTCTCCTCTAGTAATAAAAACAAATATAGGTTCTTCATCGCGAGGTTCAAATGATATTCTCTAGACTTGTTGGTTTCCACCTTTTCTTCCCTGAACTTTGGCTAACAATGTTGGATAGTATTCAATGACATGGTCAAATGAATTACAATAGTTGCAAGTAGTACAAGGGTTCTGAAAATCCCTTTCCAAATGGCCTGGATGGGCACAATTATAGAAAATAATTTGACCTCGACCTCGGCCCATGCCTCCTCCACGTCCTCTTCCTATGAACCCACTGTGAGGGGTGAAGCTTCCTCTTCCTGGGGAATTGAACTGTACAACATTCCCTTCTAGCTGTAATTCTCCTTGAATTCTATATGCATCCCTTGACCTTTAATGCATGAGGTCATAAGCCCTGCAGTCCTTCTCATCATGCCCCACAGATTTACAGAATGTACAATAAATATTGGTGGGTGTCTGTGTTGATATTATGGTAGTTGTGGGAAGTATTTACCTCCACGTGTAAACCTGAAAAGGATAGAATACTCTGGGAAGCAAGAAGAAACCCCAATGAGTTCGCTAATAACCCTATAAGACTTGTCGGCTCAAGAAGATAATTTATGTTAGGTTATTATCCTCCAAGAGAAGAAGTCGGCCAAAAATAATAATATATACTGAATAGACAGATACCCAGAATGAGAATTCGGCCCAGGCAGTTAGCTAGAATTAGTATAAATATGGGAGGCCAGTTCTCATTCTGGCAGGTAGTCTCAGAATTGCTGAGCATCAACTTGTGCACACTGCAGTGCCCAGTCTTGTGCGCAGGTTTGAGGAGAGATGCCATTATAGTTGCTGCAGCTAGCAGATCATGTTTGGCTTGGACTATCTCTTGGTTAGGGTTTGGACTATCTTATCAGCTCTTGTTGGTGCGCTATCCTTGGGGAAAGGTGTGCTACCCTTTGTTTGGATATCTAGCCTAGGATTTTTCTTCCAGAATGATTCTCTGTCAAGGTTAAGGTGATCGGAGGGTGGCTTCGGCCTATGGTTGGGTGACAATAGTGATATTTTCAATGGTAAAACAAGCACATCCATCATATTATAATAGGTTATGGGCCCACACCTCCTTCATTCAGTCTAACCGCTGCAATGAAACATAGCCATAAGGATATTGAGCTCATTAAAGAATTGTCGCCAGGGTTTCTAGCAGGAGCAGTCACCATAGCACTGTTGCTAGGGTTACTAGCAGGTGTAGTTGTAGAAACCCTAATCCTTTCACTGAGGCACCTTAAGTGAAGGGATTGACCTAATTTTTGGATAGATCAGTGCACCCTAGCCTAGCGCATCTCCTGATACTCTCAGCAAGCCAAGATGCCAAGTTTGAGTTTCTAGTCAAATCTAGGGTTGACCAAGTCAAAGAAGCCATGAATTACTCTATGAAGTCTAAGAGCAAGTTAGATGGAGCTTCTAACTTCAGAGCGTGGAAGACAAGGATTGACCTCATCCTTTCCAAGAATAAAGTGTTGGATATCGTGAAAGGAAAGATCGTGGAACTAGAGTTTGAAGAAGGAAAAGAGAAGGAACCAAAAAATGTTGCAGTTATGGAGAAGTTCAAAGACGGTTACATCAATTCCATGAGCATCATAGTGGAATATATAAAATACCACTTGATACCCTACATATCCCATCTTGACTCATCAAATAAGATGTACGATGCCCTAACAAATCTCTTCTCGATTAGAAACATTGGACAAGTTATGAGTCTGAAGAATGAGCTCCGTGACATGAAGATGAATGATGAGGACAACATAACATCATATTTTGTGAGAATATATTAGTTAAGATATCAACTACAAGTTATTTAAGATATCATCTTAGAGAAGGAATTGGTAAACATAGTACTCAATGGTCTTCCCAAGACGTGGGATGCATTTCCCCACAAGCATGAACACAAGAAAGGAGTATCCAAGATTTGAAGAACTTTGGAATTGTTGTGCTCAAGAAGAATCCAGGATCAGTGCAAAAGAGAAACCCCAAAGGAAGTATGATGATCAAGCCTTCACAGCAAGATTCAATAATTTCAGGAACAAAAGGAAGTTTGGTTCAAGGAGGAAGCCAAATAAAG
>JASDQU011101461.1:14707-27789 GCA_032191745.1 Picea mariana
CATTATGTGGTTTTTTGTCGCTTTGGGTTTCCACATAAAAACATTAGTGTACTTTGTATGTGTATGATTGTTCGTTTGTTCATTGTTTATTTACTTTGCAACTATTGGATGATAATTATACATTGATATAACACTTTCATTTTATGGTTAAAAAGGATTATATTTCTCTATTACTTGTTCACCCTCCTATCAATAATCCAACACAATGTAATGCCTCCACATTTTCAAGGCATGAACTATGGCTTCCAACTCTAAGTCATGGGTAGCATAATTTATTTCATGTTAAGATTCATTGACTCGTAACATATTACATGCACATTTTTCATAAGGACTCCACCAATCCCTTCCTTCCATGCATTTTTTCACACAACAAAATCTTCATCTCGATCTGCAACCTAATTTAGAATAGGTGCACTGGTCAACAGTTCCATTAAATGTTGGAATTTTTCCTCACATTTGGCGTTCCATTCAAAGTTTGTTTCGTTCTTTTGCAATGAAGTGATTGGATGTGAAACCTTGGAGAATAATTCAATGAATCTCCTATAATATCCAACTAATCCCATAAAGGATATCACTTATGATATAGTCTTTGGCATTGGCAAACTTTTTGTTTCTTCAATCTTCTCAGGGTCCACCACTATTCCCTCCTCTGAGACTATGTGGCCAAAATAATGTATTTGTCTTTGATAGAAAGTGCATTTTCCTAACTTTTCATACAATTGGTGATCTCTCAACACCTAAAGCACCATATTCAAATGCTGTTCATGCTCCTCCTATTTCTTGGAGTAGACGAGAATATCATCTAAGAAGAGAGTGACGAATTTGTCCAAGTAATCCTTGAACAATACATTCATTAGACAGATAAAATTAGTCGGTGCATTTGTCAATACAAATGGTACCACCAAAAAATCATAATGGCCATACATTGTCCTAAATGTTATCTTGTTGGTGTCTTATTCTCTGATTCTTACTTGATGATGACCTAATCTTGAATCAATATTGGAAAATATCTTTCTCCTTTCAATTGATCGAAGAGATTATCGATCCATGGTAGAGGGTACCAATTCCTTATAAAAACCTTATTAATTTTTCTAATTTCAATACACAACCTCATAGTTCCATATTTTTTCTTCACAAAGAGTACTGGGGCACCCCAAGGTGAAACATGTGGACATATGTACCCTTTCTTCAATAATTCTTCTAGCTACATTTTTAATTCCTTAATCTCTAGTGTACTCATTCTATAAGGATTTTTGTACATTGGGGTATCTCTAGTAATTAATTCAATAGAGAAATAAATATCTCTCTTTTGTGGTAATATTAGAAATTCCAAAAACACATCTTCATATTCCTTCAATATTGGAAAGTATTCAAGAAATGACTCCTTATTCTTTGTTGACTCTTCCATATGGGCTACATATATTTGGAACCCTTTTCTAAAACTTATTTTCAGGTACGATGTTGAAATATATCTAATAGGTATAGGTATTTGGATACCTTGCACCACTCTTGAATTCCCTTCCTCATCAAGTCATGTGAAATCCTTATTGTAAAAATATAGGATAACATGATGATTTTCTAGCCAATCCATACCATTCAAGCAGTCATATGACCCAAGTGGTATGATATTCAAATCTACCTTAGTGATAACTCCATTCATGTTCATTGCACAATATTTAACAAGCTCATTGATTCTGCTTTTGGTTCCAGTGGTTATCTAAACCAACCAAGAATTTTCATGCTTACATCGCTTCAATTTAAATATGTCAACCATATTATGATCTATATAGATATGACCAGCTCCATAATCAATCAAAATAGCTATGGGATAATTACCAATCTTACCTTCCACCTCAATCATGTGGGAATGGTAGTCTACTTGTCTATTGTATAAGGATGCATAAATACTTGGAATGCTCCTACCCGCATCATCTATTGTATCAGCTTCCTAAAGGTTGTGCATAGTCCTCATCCTATCTCCCTTGTGAGGACAATCTGTGTACATGTGGTCTCCTTTGCATCCCCAACAATTTATGGGTTGTTGTCTTGACCTTTTCCCTAAGGAATCTATCAGATTGGGTTCATTTTGTGCTTGCTTCCCTTGCGTATGTGACTGTGAATTATTCTTGAATAAAGGTGGCCTGAATATTTTCTTTCTCTGATCCATCTTGTCTGTCTTTTTGTAATCCCAAGCTCTTTGAAAATATGGCCTTTCCTTACTTTTCTCATACAAATACTTATATTTTCTTAAGGATTATTCCAAGGTTCTAGGATCATAAAATTGGATTTTATCAATGTATAAAGAAGATAGCCCACTCAAAAATATTTTGATTTTAACCTCCTCATCCTATATGAATCCAATGTACCTCAACAATTCAAGGAACCTCCTCTCATACTCAATCATTGTCATGCTTCCAAGCTTGAGTTCAAAGAACTCTTTCATATTCTTGTCATAATAATTCTCTTACAAGTGTTTCTTCTAAAAATACTTTTTGAACTCCCTCCATGAGATCCTCTTCTCATAAATGTGCTTAACCTACTTGAGTTGATTCCACCACATAGATGTTTTTCCTTGAAAATGGTAGGTTGCAATTATGGTTTCTACATTTGATGAATAATTGTGAATTGGAAATATCTCCTCATGACCAAAAACCATTCTTATACACATTGATATTTCTTTACATCACCATCAAAAGTAGGAGGCTCAATCTTCCTAAGTTCTCCTTGCAAATCATCTACCTCATGCCTCCTCCTCTGTCTTCAGATGGGGGACACGCTTGGGATGCTCTTCGACCTTAAATGTGCATGAGCTCTTTTGGTCGAGTGTTTGGGTGATTGATGACGATGATGATGATGATGATGATGATGATGGTGATGATGATGATTTTTTCTAATGCTCCTTGAATTCCTATATCTCCTATGATCATCCCTCCTACCGTGAGATATGGATGCTTCTACTTCCCTTGAACTGGTTTCTTGTTTTGTGCCAAAATATTTATTGACTTACCTCTGAAACATATTCAGAATCTATAGTAGGCCCTCCTGGGATATTATCATCCTATCATTGTCTACTCTATATCTATGCACTTCTTTTTGTAAGCTTCTCATAGTCTCCACTAGCTCCACAGGCTCTAGTTTTCTTCTATGTCCATTTGACTCAAAATCTACATTTCCCATGTTGACATGTAGACCTCTAATGTCATACTCATTGTTGTAAGATCCTTTGGAATCCTCCATATCTTTAGTCCTCATGTAGGAAACAAATATTTTTTCATGTATATCTAATTCTGCAAAAATATGCATGTAACAATTTTTGTTAGAGTTATGCATATTTTAAAATTGTCGTTAATTAGGTTACAGGTCATTCTTTAACTGAATTTATGAGGAGTATGGATGCATTGAAATATAATTATGATTGAATAGATATATTATACTCTACATAAGATTTCAAAATACTATACTCGTGCCTCATTTCAAGTTCTGAGCTAAAAATTACATCCTTTTGAAGTTTTCATTTTTTACTCATTTATGACTTGTTTTTACTAATGCAATTTTTTTCCTAAAAGGCCATTTTCTACCACTTATAGAAGAAAATTCGTCAGGAAATAGAATTTTTTTTTATATTAGGTTCATATCTTATTTATGATTGTTAACAAAAATCAACTCTCTTATTTGGAATCCAATACTCCAGTCAAATTCTTTATAAATATGGAATTGATGACTTTATGATTTCACACTTCCTCGAGAATTAGAAATTTTAGCCAAAACTAGATATCTCCCAAATGGAGCAAAACTGTCAAAAAATTCCTCAAGAAAATTTTGTATGGACCGATGTGTACAATCAATTTTGACTAAATAAATTTTCTGGATCGGTGATCAAAGGTCCCTTTTCCTCTTAAGTTTTGAAAAATCCCCAAAACGCACTTGGAAATAGTGGATTTTTCCCTATTTTAGCATCTCTACACCAACTCGTTTTGAATTTTTTTAGTATCCCAAATTGGTATCTGTTGGCACAGGGGCAAACCCAGGATTCAAATCTAACAACACACCAACAAACCCTAACTACTGGCCCTTACGGAAACACCTGCGAAGCAGATGAAGTCTCACCCAAAGTAGCAATAGGGGGGTTGCAGGACATAGGTGTCTACAACCAAAGTAAATGCAAGATGATTCCAAAACAACAATGAAAAATAGCCCATAGATTCTTAACATTATTATTCTTAACTTCGGGAAGTTATATCTTCTTATATTAAACAGGTAAAATAACAGTGCAATAACAACATAAAAGGTAGTAAATAAAAAAGCATCAACCACATGGAACAACACGATTTTACATGGTTCACCCTCTCCCTAGGGATACGTCCATAGAACTATGTTTATTGATAGAATAGATGAAAATATATAGTTTTATCTGCACACTCAACTACAGATCCTTCTCTCTCTCCTCGTTATTTCCTATCCTTGTGCACCTAGCTGCAGAGTCAATCTTCGCACCTAGCTGAAGACCCTAAAATACAAGAATGTCCTAAAATATAACACTTCTACATCTTAACACCACTCTTGCCTCTCCCCTCTCAACTCTTCTATACCTCTATTTATACATTCCATGACTCTTAGAAAACCCTAGACCGATGCCCAGGTGCCAAAACCCTAGATCCACATTACCAAAACCCTAGGTCCACATAACCCTCATTTTAAGGACTTCGCTGACCTGTTCCTCCTTCTTCTCTGTGAGGTGCTCCAAAGCACCCATTAGTGTCTTATTCTACTTGTTGAATTGTCCACGATCTATCTTCTTTGTTTCTTTGTATTCCTTGATCTTCTCTTTCAACAACTTGCTTTCCTTTACTTCGTTCCTTCTTTTATGCTTCTCTAACCACGTCGACCCTTCCTCGGTTTGTATTCCTTCTACGCACTTCATAATTTGTCTTTATTCTTCCTTAATATTTGCTTTCTTCCTTAATACATGACCAAGGGCCAACATGCCCCCAACACTCACATGTGACTTGTCTTGAGTCACTGCAGAGTTGATCCCTCTGTATTACTTTGACTGCAGACTGCGTAGAGTAGCCTGTGCTTTCTTCTTTGTCCCTCCCTATCATGTGCAGACTATATTTTTTGTGTCTGGTACCCAATTCTAACTATACCTGGTACCTAGACCCTTCTTCTTTTTCTTTTACAGAGAGTTGTGTGGCAGCTGGTTGTCACAATACAGCTTCAACTAGCTCCCATTTACTAAACTATCCTTCCATTCTCCATTAAGTGTCTTCAGCTGTGCAACTCTACCTTCTATAACATAGACAACCTCGAATGGCCCAAGCCAATTTGTCCTGAACTTTCCTAGATGCTTCAAGAACTTGCTATCATATAAAAGTACCAAATCTCCTTGTTTAAATTCTTTCTTTTTGATATGTTTGTCATGGTAATCCTTTTCTCGTTCTTTTTGTACCTGTTGATGAAATCCTTCAATGAACCTGTCTTTTGCTAGTTCCATCAACTGCATGAGCCTTTCTTGAACAGTTTCAGTGTCATCCATACCTATAAATGTTGCAATTCTTAAACTATGAACCAAATATTCCATAGGTACCACTACTTCTAAACCATAAACTAACTTGAAGGGAGTCTGTGTTGTCAACTTTTTTCAAGTAGTTTGATAATCCCATAACACTATTGGAATTCTCAAATCCCAATCATCTCTGTTAACACTGCAAATCTTAGTCAGTGTTGTCTCCAAAATATTATTGAAAGCTTTGACTGTACCATTCTCTTGTGGGTGATATGGTGTGCTCTTCTGATGGTGAACTTCAAACTCGTGAGTCAAGTCTTCAATAGTTTTGTTAATGAAGTGTGTGCCTTGATCACTCATAAGGATCTTCAGGCATCCAAATCTGGTTATGATATCAAATACTTTGTAGAAGTGCTGATATATCGAGCTCCTGTGCATTTTCCTAGTGGGTTGATAGGTCCCACAAAGTCAATAGCCCATTTCTCAAATGTCTATAAAGTTAACTGGGGTGCTAAAGGAATCTCATCCCTTCTAGAAGGCTTCCCTATTCTTTCACATACACCACAGGCTCTGTATTATTCCTTAGCATCCTTATGTAAATTGGTCCACCAGAAGCCAGCTCTGAGAACCTTTTGTGTTGTTTATTTCCCTACATAATTTTCCCCTGCGATGCCTTCATGTGCTTTTGCAAGAATCAATGGTCTTTCTAACTCCATAACACATCTTCTTAAGATTTCATCTGGTCCCATATTATATAATTGTCCAGCTATAAGTTGAAAATATGCAGCGTGGACTACCAATTATTTCTTCTGAATAATTGTATACTCGCAAGGTGCCATTCCTGTGGACAGGAACTGAACTATCTCGGAGAAGTGATCATCCACTTTCCTGATGGCTGACAACTATTCATATGGCAGTGTATCATCCAAACTCATAGGTTCCTCTCCATGTTCTAACCTGGATAAGTGGTTAGGTCCCTTATTCATTCTTCCTGGCTTGACCACAATCTCAAAGTCATACTCCTGGAATAAAAATAGCCGTCTGTATATTCTTCCCCCCAACATTAGCTTGTTGACTAAGTACTTCAATGCAGAATGATCAGTAAACATCTTAAAATTTCCTCCCAACAAGTAGTGTCTAAACTTCTATAGCGCATATACCATAGATAATCCTTCTCTTTTAGTGGTACTATAATTCATTTCAGATGTAGAAAGCTTCCTGCTAGAAAATGTTATAGGGTGGTAAATATCTCCTGCACCTGGTTGTGATAAAACTACACCTAATTCAATGGATGAAGCATCGACATGAACATTGAATTCCTTACTCCAATCTGGAAAAACCAAAATAGGTACAACGATCATTTTATTCTTTAATGTGTCAAACCTCTGTTGGCATTCCTCTGTCCATTGAAACTTACTATCCTTCTTCAATAGCTTCTCCATAGGTGTTGTTATCTATGTGTAACCCTTAATAAACTTTTTGTAGTATCCAGTGTGTCCCCATGCAGTGTGCAACTGTCTAACCGAAGTAGGAGGAGGTAGATCAACAATGATATCAATCTTGGAAGAATCTACCAACAACCCCTTATTACACACAATGTGTCCTAACAACACTCCAAAAGGTGAAAATAAAATACACTTCTTCAAGCTTAGGGAAATCTGACATTGCCTGCACTTATCCAACATTAATCTCAAACATTCAATATGATCTTTTAGTAGACTAAAAGAAGCCCAGTCATCAAAGTATGCCTCCAAAAAATTATGTAAAAATTCCTTAAATGCGTCAACCACCACCCTAGAAAAGATGGTTGGTGCATTCTTCAAACCAAATGGCATCACATTGTACTGAAAAGAACCCCATTTTGTTGCAAATGTAATCTTATGTATGTCCTCCTTAGCAATTCTGATCTGGTGATAGCCTGAAAATCCATCTGTGAATGAATAAACTTCTTGTTCTCCTACATTATCTAGAACTTCATTAGTAAAAGGTGTAGGAAATGGATCATGTAAACATGCATCGTTCAATTTCCTTAGATCTACATAGATTTTGATTTCTCCTGTGTTCTTATCTTGGACCACCATAGGGCTGATCCATTCAGATTCTTTGACTGGTTCTATAATTACTGCTTCCAACATTCTATCTAATTTGTTCTTAACTTTCTGCTTGTACTTGGTATTTAGTCTGTAAGGCCTCTGCTTGACAAGCCTTGCATCTGCTTTCAAATGAATCTTCATTTCTCACATGGACCCTTTAATGGCCTTCATGTCTGTGAACTTGGTTGGAAACAAGTCCTGATACTCATGCAATAGTTCTATAATTTTACCAATAGTAGCATCATCACAATAGTCTCCAACATTTTCCAATTTAGGTGCTTGCTTTGTTCCAATATTAACTTTATTAATTTTAATAGGCTTCCCAACCAAAGGTAATTCAATCTCTGGCCCTTCTATATCTCTTTGTCCTTTAGTTTCTGAAATGTTCACATTACTAGGGTCATCATCATCATCAACATTAATATTATAACAACCCTGTAACTGCTAAAGAGGCACAATCCATTCATCTTCTTCTTGTTCAAGAAGGGGATTACGTGCCTCCTCAAAGACCTTATGGCTTACAATTTGTAAAACTTGATCTATTGTGGGGTACTTACTTTCAGATATGAATGTAAATATAAAGTTTTGGGTCATACCATACCAATCTGTCGTGACTAAGCACGGTTCTGCTTGAAGATACTAGTTGATAGGCATAGTATCTAAGGTGTTAATGAACTTATGTACCCACTGTTATTTAGGAATGTTTCTACAGGCTTCCTCATAACTTCGCACATGGTCCTTAGGACAACTATGACCTGTGTATCGAACTTCAAAACTTTCAAGTTGGTCTGAAAAGTGCACTGTCAACAAGGTGCAACATTGTACCCACTCCATGATGTTCTTCTTGTGTGTTCCCCACCATCTAGTTGGCATTGCTTTCAAGGCTTCATATAGTGACAACAACCTCTGTTGTACTGGTAAAATTCCTTCAAATTCAAATAGAAATGTCTCTAAATTATTTAGGCCATCAAATGTAGGAAGATTACTTACTTCTATGCCAATCCAGCGAACTACCTCAGTCAATCTAGCACACCTCTGCGTAAAGACTTCACACATTATGTTCTGCCAATTTTCCAATGCTTCTTCTGAATCTGATGAGCATGCACTTTCACGTCGCCAACTTAGATTTCCATCTGTTGTAGGATTAATATAATCATGTTGTCCTGATATCAGTTTATATATGTTCTCTATCTCATAGGCATGGTCTTCTTCTCTTATAGGTTTTGTGTATCTGCGACCTTCATCGGGGTCAATAGGTGCAATGACCCTAAGGCCATCACCTTCAAATTTGATTCTTCTCCTTTTCAGGTCAATAATAGTCAAATTGTTGAAATCCCAATAAATACCCAAAAATGTAGGATAAGGACAACTATCATCAACAATCTCGATCACTTTGAATTCTTCAAATGTCCTCACTCTGTCGATGTCCACAGGGACATGCTCTAGTCTTCCAAAGGGGATCACCTCTTGTTGATTAGTCATCATGATCCCAATAGGAGAGTAAATAAATATAGTTTTTCCCATCAATGCCCAAGTCTTCTTTGTCATAACATTTACTTTTGATCCCAGGTCGAGGACCACATAGTCCATGTCATAGTCTCCAATATTATCACTAAGGTGTAGTTCCTTGCTTGTCCTCCTTTTTCTAAATAATTGATTACCAGCTCTACTCAACAGAGAATCTACTCTTCCAATTTCATATTTTCTTATCAAGTGTTGTAGTTCCTGCACAACCCTTTCATATTTAATCAAATCAATACAAGTAAACAAGAAGTCCACAAGCTTTCTTACCTCTTTTTCTTGTCTAGGTGGGGCAGACTGATCAAATGTTAGAGACATTTCACATTCCCTTACTTCTTATTGTTCCCTAGATGAAGAAACATGTTCACCTACAAATTATCTTATTTCTTCTTCAAAAGTATGTTTTTCTTTCCTTGGATCAAACAATGGTACCTTCTCTGAAGCTCTTCTGATCCCTGATCCATATGTAGTCTTTCCTGGAGTCACCCTATCTTCTCTTGTGACAGTGCCTCCTCTAGTAATAAAAAAAAATATAGGTTATTCATCGCTAGGTTCAAATGATATTCTCTGGACTTGTTGGTTTCCACCTTTTCTTCCCTAAACTTTGGCTAACAATGTTGGATAGTATTCAATGACATGGTCAAATGAATTACAGTAGTTGAAAGTAGTACAAGGATTATGAAAATCCCTTTCCAAATGGCATGGATGGGTGCAATTATAGAAAATAATTTGACCTCGACCTCAACCCATGCCTCCTCCACATCCTCTTCCTCTGAACCCACCGTGAGGGGTGAAGCTTCCTCTTCCCGGGGAATTGAACTACAAAACATTCCCTTCTAGCTGTAATTCTCCTTGAATTCTATATGCATCCCTTGACCTTTAATGCATGAGGTCATAAGCCCTGCAATCCTTCTCATCATGCCCCACAGATTTACAGAATGTACAATAAATATTGGTGGGTGTCTATGTTGATATTATGGTAGTTGTGGGAGGTATTTACCTCCACGTGTAAACCTGACGAGGATAGAATACTATGGGAAGCAATAAGAAACCCCAATGAGTTCGCTAATAACCCTATAAGACTTGTTGTCTGAAGAAGATAATTTATATTAGGTTATTAGACTCCAAGAGAAGATGTCAGCCAGAAATAATAATATATACTAAATAGACAGATACCCAGAATGAGAATTCGGCCCAGGAAGTTAGCCAGAATTAGTATAAATATAGGAGGCCAGTTCTCATTCTGGCAGGTAGTCTCAGAATTGCAAAGCACCAACTTGTGCACACTGCAGTGCCCAGTCTTATACGTAGGTTTGAGGAGAGATTCCATTGCAACTGCTGTAGCTAGCAGATCATGTTTGGCTTGGACTATCTCTTGGTTAGGGTTTGGACTATATGATGAGCTCTTGTTGGTGCGCTATCCTTGGGGAAAGGTGTGCTACCCTTTGTTTGGATATCTAGCCTAGGATTTTTTTTCCAGAATGATTCTTTGTCAAGGTTAAGGTGATCGAAGGGTGGCTTCGACCTATGGTTGGGTGACAATAGTGATATTTTCAATGGTAAAAAAATCACATCCATTATATTCTAATAGGTTATGGGCCCACACCTCCTTCATTCAGTCTAACCGCTGCAAGGAAACATAGCTGTAAGGATATTGAGCTCATTAAAGAATTGTCGCCAGGGTTTCTAGCAGGAGCAGTCACCATAGCACTGTCGCTAGGGCTACTAGCAGGTGTAGTTGAAGAAACCCTAATCCTCTCATTGAGGCACCTTAAGTGAAGGGATTGACCTAATTTTTAGACAGATCAGTGCACCCTAGCCTAGCGCATCTCCTGATACTCTCAGTAATCCAAGACGTCAAGTTTGAGTTTCTGGTCAAATCTAGGGTTGACCAAGTCAAAGAAGCCATGAATTACTCTATGGAGTTTGAGAACAAGTTATATGGAGCTTATAACTTCAAAGCGTGGAAGACAAGGATCGACCTCATCCTTTCCAAGAATAAAGTGTTGGATATCATGAAAGGAAATATCGTGGAACTAGAGTTTGAAGAAGGAAAAGAGAAGGAACCACAAAACGTTGCAGTTATGGAGAAGTTTAAAGACAGTTACATCAATTCCATGAGAATCATAGTGGAATCTATAAAATACCACTTGATACCCTACATATCCCATCTTGACTCATCAAAGAAGATGTACGATGCCCTAACAAATCTCTTCTCGATCAGAAACATTGGACAAGTTATGAGTCTGAAGAATGAGCTCCATGACATGAAGATGAATGATGAGGACAACATAACATCATATTTTGTGAGAATATCTTAGTTAAGATATCAACTACAATTTATTTAACATATCATCTTAGAGAAGGAATTGGTAAACATAGTACTCAATGGTCTTCCCAAGACGTGGGATGCATTTCCCGCAAGCATGAACACAAGAAAGGAGTATCCAACATTTGAAGAACTTTGGAATTGTTGTGCTCAAGAAGAATCCAGGATCAATGCAAAAGAGAAACCCCAAAGGAAGTATGATGATCAAGCCTTCACAGCAAGATTCAAGAATTTCAGGAACAAAAGGAAGTTTGGTTCAAGGAGGAAGCCAAATAAAGAGAAAGACATTTCATAAGTACAATGATTCAACTATCAAAAGTATGGTCACTACAAGAATAATTGTCCTGAGCTAAAGAAAAGGAAGGAGAAACATGAAGCATCAATTGTCGAAGAAAAGGAACCTACAAAGAAGACTAAGCAGGATGAAAGAGACTTCTTCTTCTAAAGGTAATAATACTCTTCTTATTTCTTGTACATATCTTGTTTGTATCGTCTCTGTACATATCTTGTATATCTATCTCTTGAAAGATAATGTGTTCCAAGAAGAACTATACCTATGGAAGAACAACAAGATAAGGATTGATATCATTAGATAATACACATGAAAGGATGAAATACGTCAAACAAATTGTGTGGAAGATATTGCAAGATAATATGAATCAATCATGAAGAGACTTAGAAGAAGAAAAGATAGAAAGAAGTCAACAATCAAGAGGAAATTAGAGAAATACTTATGACATTTTGTAGAAGACAACAATATGGAAGCGTGGACTCTGTTAGACAGAGAGAGCCAATTATATATTGCATAAGACAATAAGGATGCAGATGGAAGCATGCACTCTGTTAGATGGAGGGAGTCGATTATATGCACTCATACATGAAGCAAGGATTAGGAGGGATCTAATCCTATGATACATTAAAAATGATGAAATATGGTAGCAGCCATGAAAGACAGTAGATGTTCAGTTCAACCACATAAGAAGACCTCTTCGAAGAAAATCCTTAAAGTATCCCTAGTTGTCCATCCAGATCCATGATCCTATGATAAAAGAAAGAAGTGAAATCTTTAGTGCATGGAATCATAAGAAACTCCATGGACCCAAGTATTAGAATATGAAATATGTGTGCTTGTTTTACCATTGACAATACCCTTTTCACCCAACCATAGGCCAAAGCCACCCTCCGAGCACCTTAACCTTGACAAAGAATCACTCTGAAAGCAAACCCTGGGCTAGATAGCCAAACAAAGGGTAGTGCACCTTTCCCCAAGGATAGTGCATCACAAAGAGCTGATTAGATAGTCCAAACCCTAGCCAAGAGATAGTCCAAACGTAACTGCTAGATGCAGCAGCTACAACGGTAGCTCTTATCCAAACCTGCACAGAAACTGGGCAACTGCAGTGTGCACAAGACTGAAAACTATTGTTCTGAGACTGCCTGCCAGAATGATAACTAGCCTCCTATATTTATACCAATTTTGGCTAACTGTCAGGGCCGACTTCTCATTATGGGTATCTTTCTGTTTAGTATATAATATTATTCCTGGCCGACTTCTTCTCTTGGAGGCTAATAACCTAATATAAATTATCTTCTTGAGCCGACAAGTCTTCTAGGGTTATTAGCCAACTCATTA
>JASDQU011101461.1:27854-45448 GCA_032191745.1 Picea mariana
CGACAAGTCTTCTAGGGTTATTAGCCAACTCATTAGGGTTTCTTCTTTCTTCCCGAAGTATTCTATCCTTGTCAGGTTTACACGTGGAGGTAAATACACCCCGCAGCTACCATAATATCAACACTTCCTCCTAGCTAGGGAGGTATTACACGTAATGTTCTTTGAGCACAAAACATACCATTCACCCGGTAGCATCAACATAGTTATATAGACTAGATAATGAGCACCATTATCATCATCAACTGCATCATCTCTCGAAACCATACTCTATCTGAGTAATCAAACATGATGCTCACTCCACAGAGTGATACAAGAGTCATTCTTCTAATCTAGAAGAGTATATGTTCTGAACCATTTTCTATCTGGAAAATATCTGTTCATCATTCATCTGGCTGATAATTATTTCTAATAAACTGCTTGATAGTCTTCAAGGAAATCAAAACAAAATAGAACACAACTGTGTCTATCCATAGTAGTACATAAATACAATCCAGTAGTACACCACCACACCAAGTAGCAAACAAGTACTTGATCAGTAATGTATAAGCACGAATAGTGGAACACATCCACCACAATAGTATACATCTACTGCCATACAATATTCATAAAAATCATTTGATATCAACCTGCACAAAAGCAATGTTATGATATAAACTGAATCATCTGGGCCAATATTTCACTCACATCTGTGAGATATGAAAGAATATCTGCCCTCGGAGTAGAACAATGAGATATCTGGACTATTCTTCTCAAGTAAGGAAGAATAACTATCCTGTCTTCTTAACCTGGACCATTCCCCAACCTGGGCCATTCTTCCTACACTAATCAAAGTGCACCCTGGAGAGAATGTATAAAACCTAAGGAATACATGTCCCTGATTGTTAACCATGGACCATTCCCCACCCTGGACCATTCCTCCTACACTAATCAAAGTGCACCCTGGAGAGAATGTATAAACCCTAAGGAATGATTATCTAGACCAGTTCCTATGTTAACCACAAGAGGAAAAGACTGTCTTGCATCAACCTCCAAAACATACCATTCCTCATGTTAACCACAATGATAAATTGTTGTTCGGCGAGGCAGGCTAGTCTTCTTGAGTAACCCTCAAGAAGAGAGACTTCCCTAGACCACTCCCCATGTTAACCACAATGGGAAGTCGCTATCTATGATACATCAGCAATCTGGACCATTTCCCATGTTAACCACAATGGGAAATCGTTGTCCGTTAGAGATCTCAATCCACTTTCCGAATAGGAAAGAATCTGTCCAAGCTGGACTATTTTTCAATGAATTTCTTTAATAATATTTTAGTGCTCCCTCCCAACCTGGGAGTCATCTCTTCCTTTTTCAATAAGGAATTCATATCCACGAGCTCCAGCTTGAGTACGCAAACTCTTTCATCTTTTACCAAAATGTCTACTTCTCTGCTCATCTGTGGAGATATGTATTGGAGAACCACTCTCTCCTTTCTGGACTTCATCATGGATAATGTAATGCTTGATTTCAAATGTACTTTGGTCTGGAACACTGGTTTTATCTAAAGGCTTCATGTAGCTCTGATCAATAGAGTATATCATTTTTGGAAAACTGGAACATATCCATGTGGCACTTCTTTTGTCATCATGAGATCTGATCTACTGAGTAATCATCTTGATACAATATCTCTATTATAGAAAATCTTCACCACGCTTCTGCTGTGCACTGGAGGTTCTCCACCAAGTTGTCTTCTTCTGTCTGCATGCAAGGGTCTCTTTGTAGTATGCCTCAAATTCTTGAGNTGTATAACTCAAACTCATCGATGTTGTGGATGATATAATGACTCATGTATAGATAAGTCTAGTTTTCTGGAACAAGTAATCATCATAAACTTCTCCCTCCATCTGGGAGAACCTCTAGTTCTAGATCTCGCAATGCTTTCATTCATAAGTCTTCCATACACTTTTCTTTATCACGACTTTCAGTTCTTCTTCTTGATTGCTTTTAGTGAGTTCATATCAGGATGGTAATCTTGTGATTCTGGATATAATGACTGGTTGTTCTGGTTTCTCTTTCTTTCTTGGAATCTTCATTTTCTTCTTCATGTTTTTATTTAGCTCTTGGGTCCATGGAGTTTATTATAGATTCCATTCCCTAAAGATTCCATTTCTTTCTTTCATTATAGTATCACGGATGTGGATGGACAACCAGGGATACTTTAAGGCTTCTCTTCGAAGAAGACTTCTTTTGAGGTTGAACTCGACATGTACTATCTTTCATGATGATATCATAGATATATACTTCATCATCTTTAATGGATAATAGGATTATCTCCCTCTATTATACCCATAATTTGCACCATACATGCTTACCTGGCATCAGGCCATCTCAGATCCCTTCTTTGCCAAAGCACTGCTGAACAACTCTTTAAAAAACCTCTTTTATAAGGGCCCATGTGCCCTACTCCATTACTGCAGGCGTGTACACGCTAGCTGACCTAAAAAATCCCGCGTGTACCTACAAAAGCATGAAAAAAGAAATTTTTTCGATGAAACACACAACTTTGGGTGAGTGAACTAAATCTTTCGGCCATGCATGGCTGAGGGTTCGTCCAAATACCTAGCTTCTTCTAGCCTATAAAAGAAGGTTTAGGGGTCCTATTTGGAAGAGGAGAATAAGAGTAAAGAAACTCTACCCAATTGCACATTCCAATTGTCCCAACCCTTTAGCCATCCTTGTGTAAAGAGAAATACAAAGAAAAGAAGTTGGAGGACATTTGAAGAGGAGCCCAGGATCAAGTTCGCGGAGCAGTGGCCAGTCTCGGCATTGTAAGTTGATTCATTAAAGTTAATAATAAAGAAATGTTTTTCCCGTCCCACTATATGAGTTCTTCATAGTTTAGTGAATGTATGTTTGAATATCTAACCCATTAATCTGTAGAACAAATGCATGTAGAGTTTGTTTCTTTTTTTGTACGTAGTTTAGTCTTGGGAGGATAGTTGCTAGCAAGTGATCAAGCATGAAGAAGGATTGACATCGAACATCCAGAACAAGGTATGTTCGTTTAACCATGTATTTTCTTAAAAGAAATGGAGATTAGGTCTGGGAAGAAGGTAGAAAGTAGGATTCTTTCAGTCTTATATGCATGCATAATACAACCCTAAATGTTAGTCCGTAGGGGGATTTCCCACGACAACAGAATTAGCGACCATACTGGGGAAGTCTCTAGGGTTCCTGGGAATATTTTTTGGGTATTTTTAAAAGATTGATTTTCTTTCCTGTTTTTTGAAGTTTCTGCAAAGTCTAAGCTAACAGAGATTATGGTCTTCCATACCAGTTATCTTTGTTTCTTTGCTTGACTGTGTTTTTTCAAGACCCACAGAGGTACACACAGCCTGCATAAGGTTTTCACGCGTGTACCCGTGCCCTACTTTCTTACAGCCAGCGTGTAAACACTAACTGAAGAAGTAATAGTAGCATGTATGATTCCATAAATTTTTTGAGGCAGTCATCCTCTTCCCTATCAAAATCAGACTTTCTTAGGGTTTTTCTGGAACTCTTTCTAGTCTTGGTTGTTTGTAGTCTATAGCTTAGGGTTCATTTCAGATCGGTTTGTTTTACAAATTTTTCCTTACATTGTTTTTCTTTTTTTGTTAAAGAAAGTGTCTAAGCCTTCAAGAGATACTGGTTCTCAGTATCAGTGGTCTCTTCCTATTTTGGATTGTCTGTTTTTATTTGTTTCATAATTTTAGAGATACACGTGGCCTGTATAAGGCCAGCACGCGTGTACACGCCCTCTGACTCTACACAGCTCGTGTGCACATGCTTGTTGTTGAATTTTCAGCAGTGGCCTTGTAAAGGATAGTTTTTTTTTAGGGTGAGGCAGTCATCCTTTCCTTTGACAAGAGTTATACCTCTCAGGTTTTTCGAATCTCTGTTGTAGCAGTCAGTAGCTTAGGTTTGATCTCAGCCATAGCTTTCTTTTTTCATTTAAAAGTTTTCATTAAAAATTTTCTTTAGGGTTTTTAGACAAGTGTGAGAGTCCTTTTTTAAGTTGCTAGTGTGTGATTTATTGAAGTGATTATTTGCGATTTGTTATTAAGCTAGAATGTTTTCTTGGTTTTTGACTTGTTGATATTTTTCCTTTTTCTTTGTGAGCATTCAAATAAAAAAAAAAAAACTTGCATTTCTTTGTTTGGTTGAAAAGTGTTGTTTTGCATTAGTAACCAGGGAAAAGTATTTTATTTCATTAGTTCTTGACAGTTTTCTTAGATCATAAGTAGCTCGTAGTTGAGTGAAATCCTTCTTTAATTTTGTTTTTCAAAAGATCTTAGAAATTAAAAAAATAAAAAATAAAAAATTGAAAAGTTGTTGAAAATTTGCGTCAAGTGAAGGTTTTTGTTTCCAGCTTTCCATTCATTTTTACTTTCATCTTTCAAACATCACTAGTTTCAATTTCATACCCCTTGACATAAGACAAGCCATAAAATTAACTCTAAATCTTAAATTCATTAGACTTTTATGTTTGTAGGGTTAACCGACTAGTTCAGGATTAGGGCCTTGGATTAGGTTGGAGAGGAAACTCTTCAAGGCCATTAAAATCAAACATCGGAGTCTGAGTTAGGGAGTGTCCAAGTCCAGTATCATGAAATTTATTTAGAACCCCCCTCTAACATAGGGGATAAACATGAGGTTGCATGTCGAAAGGTAGTGAAGATAACCCCTCCAAATTTGGACCAATCGTAGTGGAGAACACATATAGAGGGCTTGTCTTGGGATTTCGTCGATTGCATTTGCCACTGAGCTTCATGGGTCTCGAATCCATTCGAGGTCCTCAATTGTCTTCCGGAACACTTTCTCTTGATACCCTTGATAGGTTTCAGGCTCGATACCCTACTCATTGTGGTCTACCCAACTTTCGACTGTACCTGCCTGGTGACTGTTCGCGCATTGGCAACCTAGTTGCCTATCTTTTTTAGGGACATACACAGGTGATTGCGGGGGTATACCACAATACCTAGGAAAAAAATTGGGCCATGCTTTGCAGAGTATCCCCAGAGGGTTCTTCCATGTTTGAGTTTCACTTGCACTGGTAAGTTGTTCTAGTGTTGGTTGTTGTAACTGTTCTTCCAATTAATTTAGTGTTTGCCTGTCTTATCTTATAGGGACTTTTTTAGTGTGTGTTGTTTTTGAACGACTAGAATGCCCTAGAGTGTCTTTGATCTTCTCACACAGTCGAGGATCATGAGATCTTCCATTCACGAAGGCTTCTTGGCCTGCCACCGGTTACACTGGAGCCAGCCTCGCCACCACTAAGGAGAAAGCTAGACCAACAAGGGTCTTTTGAAGTGACCGGGTCACAAGAAATTGTGCCCAACCAACATCCAGAGGAATCGATCGTTTCAGACCTTGGAGTGAAATATTTTGGTCTGGTTGAAACCTCCACCACTGATCTTTCAGCACCCACCACCATACTGATTCATCCTTACGAGGGCCAGACAGTGTCGCACACAGCAATGGAAACGAATGTTGTTACTCCTTCTGGGAATTCTTTAATTCCCACTACGGTTGTCACCACAGGAGAGTTTCCACCTCCTAACCCACTGTCACTGGTTCGAGCCACCATGGTCTAGACCGCCTCTACATCGCACAGTGGTCTGATCCTGTCTCTGGTGGTAGCCACAACCCCTTTCACACCAAGTGCAATAGGCCCTCCATTCTCATACGGGATGCCTAGTTCAAGTACAATTCATGTACTTTCCTACTCCACTTCACAGACTTCAGGTCTGGGAGCAGGGAGCTCTAACGCTCCTCTGCAAGAACACATGGGGGGGACTCCTACTCCCTTTAATGCTTTCCCTTACGAGGGAGTTCATATGCCTCCTTCTTCCCCTTCACTCAGTGGCACGCATCAGCAATCTGTCAGGCCACCTGCACACCATAGTTTACTTGTAGCGAGGACTCAAGGACCACCTTTGCATAATATGCTGGTAGGTTCGACACTATTTTCTTTGTTCGGTGCATTTGGTAATAACGCCTTATCGTCAGCTACTTTCCCAATTGGGGGAAACCCCAGTTTCAGACAACCTATTCCTATGCAAGGTATTATTCCTACACAGGGGGCACACCCAGGAACTTTCTCCGCATCAGGCCCTTGGAATTCTTGGCAAAAACCAGTTCCCTCATCAGGAATGTTGATCTGGGGTAATTCTTTTCACAACCAATGGAACCCCGAACAAAGCACTATGCCTATCCCCACGGGACCGACATGGGGCAACCCTTCCCAAAGTCCTTCGAATGTAATGCATGCCCAACCATCTATGTCCTATTTTTGAAAACAGTCGATGATGTCTCCTCACACGCAAAATCCATACACTAGCCAATGCCATGGTTTTTACCAGAACCCAAGCCAGCAGCTGAACTTTTCCTGGAAACCTGGTGCCAGTCAAACTCCAGGCCCCTTTTTCCCAGGTTATCACCAACAACCCAAACTACCCTTCCTGGAAACCTTGCATTTGCCAGACTTGACAAGGTTGTTGAATGACCCTATCTGTCGTGATCCGTGTTGGCCTTCTATGCCGACGAAGTTGCCTTCAGACATCCCAAATTTTGAAGCCAAGCCTGACAAAGATCCAAAAGATCATGTGACTACCTTCCATCTTTGGTGATCATCTAACTCGTTGAAAGATGACTTCGTACAGTTGCAATTGGGAGTGTCGTGAAATGGTACATTGAGATCGATCACTCAAGATAATCTTCCTTCGGTGAACTGGCGATGTCTTTCCTAAACCATTTCCAGTTACCTGTGAGATACGACGCTGTCACCGAATTGCTGGCCAATTTCTCACAAGAAAAAGTGGACCATATCTCTAATCACATCCAAGAATGGAGACGCCTAAAGAGTTTAATTAAGGTACCAGTCCCACCAGCATTCCTGCTTGAGTGGTTCCTTAAGTCTTTGGTCCCACAGTTGTCCAAATATGTCGCGATGTCAGGAGTATTTTTCGAAGAAGACGCCATCATGAGAGCTCAACAACTTGAGCTAATCTATTCTCGATCCAGTTTATTATACGAGATCTTGCCAGATGCGCCACACTCAATACTTGATAACACCAGATAGAGATTTGGACCACATGCCGATGGTATTGTTGGTTCAGCACAAACAAAGCCCGCTGATCAATTGACGAAGCAGTTGTAGCAGTTGTCTATACAACACACAACAACTAGCCAAACTACTGCTTTGGATGCTCCCCCTACCAAAACGTCAGATGTACACACAGTGCAATTGACTAATCCAAAGGCCACCCAATAGCCTGAAGGAAAGAAAAAACAGTGAAATAAGGGTAAGGGGGATAAAAAACCTACCGATAATGCTGGCAGGGACAACACTGAGAAACAAAAGGCGAGGTATCCATGCAACTTATGCATGGAAGACCAACCGACCCATCTATGTCCTAGGCTTGAAGAAGCCCAAAAGTTTGTGATGCAGCAACAGCCTGTTGTGTTAACCAATCCATTTCAACATGGGCAAAATCTAACCCAAGCCTCTACAAGCACAGGAGGGGGAAGCCAAGGACCCTCTCTATCTTCGAAAACCTCGCATCCGTGAATGTATATATGGTGAAGGGTGATACTTTTATATCGACTAGAGCACATGACTACAGTAAAGCAAGCACTTCTGAGAAGGGAAAAGAAGCCGAAATCCCATCTCTTCCTCTACAGATTGAGAAGATGTTGGGCAAAACAATGACACACATCCCCCAAGGCGCGTTCAAAAAATCTTCTCACAACTCAAATGCAAGGACCGCCCAGAACTATTCTGTGGTGGAAGATTTATCACAAACCCCTTGTGCGATGTCCGCTTTGAAGGTCCTCCAAAGTTTCCCTTCCTAGAGGAAAGCCTTGTTAACTACTTTAGGATCTACCAAGACTTGTAATCCAGGTACAATCATGCTGGATACAACTGACCTAAAACCGTGTCAGCCTTACCACGTAGTGTTTCAAATAGTAGTGGCTTATCCCATGAAAAATTTTACTCGGAATATCTTCCGCACAGTGGTTAATGAGGGAGTCTCGGCATGCATTATGTCATTAGCATGTTGGAAGTTCATTGGCCAGCCCGTTTTGTCTCTGTCACCTACTCTCCTCACTGCTTTTGACGGTCGTTCATTCCGACCACATCGCATCATTTCCTCTTTCCCCGTGTAGTTAGGAGGGAAGACCGTGTGTTTCGAGGTAGAGGTAGTCGATGCACCCATCGACTATAACCTCTTGTTAGGAAGTTGTTGGATTTATGACATGCAAGCTGTGGTTGCTACAGTTTTCTGGGTCTTTTTGTTTCCACATGAGGGCCAGATATTGACCATTGATCAATTGCCTTTCTCCAGACCTGACCCTTCATTGGGGGCATCCACAGTCCCAATGATCGATAATCCTCAACTAGGTGTAGTCAACGTAGGGGTTGGTTTGTGCCCATCTTTGATGGGTACCTTCGATTACCCACCCCCTCAAGGTGATATCAAGTTTATATCCAATCACCATAAGGTTGAGATTTTTCAAGTTTCATTGTTCTACACGAATTACTTCAACGATCCGTGGATACTTCCTTCCCCATCGGTCACGATGGATGGGACAGGGCACTAGGGCATGTCCATGCCCTTTTCCATAGCTGAAGTAACATACTCTTTAGTCCAGCAAGCTTCAGCCAACACTAATCCAACTCTTGAACAAGAGTTCGATCCACTTCTATAGCCTATTTGGGCTCAGGGTTCTCTTGCTGACACCAATTCATTAGACTTAGTCTTGCCCTCTGATGAAGCTATAACTGAGGCAATGACTAGTCCAGACAAACCTTGGGAAGATATTCAACACAGATCATAATTCCTCCCAGAATTAAGCAGAATCAAAGTCAGAGAATTCACCTTGACTATCACGGGAGATCGGTCTTGTCCTATTAATCCCTTAGCTACACACGAGGTTTATGTGGAGGGTAATATGGAAACTATTGCTAAAACCTTACTGATCAATATCTCCTGAAAATCTGGCATCATGGAGAATGTTTTCGTCGGAGCTGACTACTCCCCCAGAGAGATTCAAATCTACACAGATCTTTTTAAATAATTCCACAACGTTTTTTCCTAGTATTATGAGGAAATGCCAGGCATCGATCCAAAAATAGTTGAACATGAAATCACAACATATCCAGATGCCAAGCCTATCTGGCAGAAGCTTTGTCCAGTTAACCCCAAGAAAGCAGCAGCCATTAAGGTTGAGGTTGAGAAACTGTTAAAATCCAATTTTATCTATCCTATCCATTTGACCCAATGGGTGTCAAACCCCATGTCGATCAATAAAAAACAAGGCACAATTCGTGTATGTACAGACTTTCATGATTTGAACAAGGCCAGCCCCAAAGATAATTTTCCCACACCATTCATTGATCAGATAATTGATGAATGTGTGGGTTGTGAGGCCTTCTCTTTCATGGATGGTTTTTCGGGATATAACCAAATACAAATCAAACTTGAAGACCAACACAAAACAGTATTCATCTGTCCCTGGGGTACATTCGCGTATCGTAAGATGACTTTTGGTCTCAAAAATGTTGGAGCCACCTTTCAGCGGGCCATGTCTTTTTCTTTCCATGACCTCAAGCATATAGTCGAGTTCTATTTAGATGATTTATCATCTCGATCTCACAAGAGAACGGATCATCCCACACACCTCTAACTTATCTTTGAGTGTTGTCGCTACTTCCAGATTCGCTTGAGTCCAAGAAAGTGCAGCTTTTGCATAACTTCAGGATGTTTTTTAGGTTTCATAGTGTCAACAATATGGATCATGGTCAATCCCCTCAAGGTTGAGGCAATAATTTAGTTTCCCCCCCCACACACAATCCTTCAACTTCAGAGTCTACAGGGCAAGGCAAATTTTCTAAGACGCTTCATCGTTAAATATGCTGAGATCACAAAGGGCTTTATGTGCTTACTTAAAAAATATGTTCCTTTTTATTGGGATGATGTCGCTCAACGCTCTTTCACCGCATCGAAACATGCACTCACAACTACCCCTCTGCTCCGGCCACCTAACTATAACAAGGATTTATTATTATATATGGTTGTAGCAGAGTCAACCATTGGCATGGTATTAGTTTAGGAAGATGACTTGTTCTTAGAATATGTCATCTATTACCTGAGCCAAGGCCTTGTAGGACCGAAACTCAATTATTCTCATATCGAGAAACTTGCGTTGGCAGCAGTCCATCCTGTTCAACGGTTTCGTCATTATGTTATGTTTTGCAAGACCAAAGTCATTGTTATCGTGAATCCATTTCAGTACATGTTGACACAATGGGTAATAGGTGGAAATATCAGTATATGGATAGTTATCCTCCAGGAGTTTGACTTAGATTTCGTTTCAGTGAAATCCAAAAAGTCACTTGTCTTCGCAGAACTTATTTTGGAACTTCCGGTTGAGTCAGGTGATCTTGTGCCATAAGAGTCGCCTATCAGAGGAGATATGTTTTTGATCACCTCTTCAGATCCCTGATATGGAGATATACTTATCTATCTCTAGACTTTGAAGTACCCTACCACTGCCTCTCATGTTGAGCGTCGATGCATACGCCATCAGGTTAAGAATTATCTCATACTCGATGATACATTGTATCAGAGAGGTGTAGACTGCATCCTGCGTCGATGTCTCACTCATGAAGAAGAAGTTATCATGCTTAACGATTTCCATAGAGGAGCTTGTGGTAGTCATTTGTCTGGATTAGAAACAACCCAAAATATTCTACGAGCAGGTTACTTCTGGCCGACACTTATCAAAGATTTTATCGAATCGGTCAAGAAGTGCCACGCATGCTAAATCTTCTCTCGGAAGATGAGGGAACATCCCGCTCCCATGTTTCCTGTCATCACACTTGGTCCCTTCACCAAGTGGGGGATTTATTACACTACATGCAACCCTTCTTTAGCAAGGGGGCACCACTATATCATCGTAGTTGTAGACTACTTCACAAAGTGGGTTGAAGCTATTCCAACGTTTAAAGATGATGGAGAGACTACAAATCTCTTTTTATTCAACCAGATAATAGCAAGGTTCGACGTCCCAAGGGAGATTTTCACTGACCATGGTAGTCACTTTCAAAACTAGATGATGACCGAGTTAACGTCAAAACTTGGGTTACAATAGGAACATTCGTCACCCTACTACCCCCAAGCAAATGGTCAGGTGGAAGTTGTGAACAAAACTCTTAAGACCATTCTACAGCGAGCGATCAACTCAGCCAAGTCAAATTGGCATTTGATGTTATACTTGGCATTATGGTCTTACCGAACATCTATTAAGACTGCAACCGATTTCTCACCTTTCCAACTCGTTTACGGGTTGGAGGCAGTCTTTCCTATCAAATGTCAAATCCTGTCTCTAAAGTTGGCAGTAAAATTATTGCCAGACACTTCTCCACTTGAAGAACAGTTAGTATACCTTGAGTAGCATCATGATGTGGCCCTAGCCAATGAGGCTCACAAACATAAGGTCAAGTGTGTATGATAGGTATGTTCGTCCTTAGATTTTCTCTGAGGGAGACCTTGTCCTGGTCTATGACTAGGATAAGGACCCCCTAGGGGTAGGAAAATTCAAACCCATGTGGTTCAGACCTTTCATCATAAAATAGGTTTTAAAAAAGGGTGCTTATCATCTAGTTGAATTTGAAGGGAATTCTTTGGTGGAGCCTAGAAATGGGCTCTACCTGAAGAAGTATTACTCATAGGCAGGTCACCGTGGGTAAATTTTTGTAACATATGTATAGTCTTTGTACTATCACTTTCTAGTTTCTTTTAGTGTTATGGATGTGTCATTAATGTTATCTTTCATCACTGTGGAAGATGTCAAGTGATTCTGAGGTATTCATTGGGTATGCAGACGGTGCTAGCTGGCACACTCAGAGGCTTGCCTCCACAACTTGGGTTAATCTTTACACCTCAAGGCCAGTTATTATATTCTGGAGGTATATGCTTAGGTGACACCACAAACAATGTTGCTAAGTATAGTGTAGTTATTGAGTTACTTCTTGATGCTTTGTCATTTGGTATCTCTCATCTCTGGGTCTATCTCGATGCTGAGCTGGTTGTGTCTCAATTAAACAGAGTATACCGGGTCCATGATCCAACTTTACACCAATGATTCCTTAGGGTACGTCTCTTAGAACAAAAATTTGATTATATTACATATTTTCATGTTCCTAGGAGATTAAACCAAGTTACAGATACTCTAGCTAATCAAATTTTAGATTGGCATCTTGCACACATATGAAAGAACATTCACATAAACATGTAAATACATTTTTTTCACACATGATCCATAAGACACAAAAGACATAAAAAAACCATATATAATATCATAAAGTAACCAGAGAACATAGATGGATGCAAGCGCCTCAAAAATATGACCAATAACAAGTCATGGGCTTATGCCCTCAAAAACTATATACAAGTAGTGCTCGTGGCACGTAAAATTTCTAGTTAAAGTCAGGGCCTGTGGGCCCTGTTATACTGATCCACAACATTGGCTAAATTCCGAAACAACCGGACCCACGTCCGTGGTGCCCCCACTATATGAGGCTTCATAGATGGTGGCAAGTTCTCAGTATCTACCATAGGGACCATGCGAGTGAGTGCAGTAAAGTTCTGCTCGACTCGTCTCAATACCCTCTCAGCCTCTCTAGCTGGAAGATATCCTGCTACTATTGGTCCCCCTGCAGCGGTAGGTGTGGCCCCTGGCTGAGGACGACACATGTTCCTCGCATAATCAGTCGATCGCACTGGTCCCACATCTGCACACAACGAACACATATCTGTCAAATACTTTGGTATAACAAAAAAATGATATATATAACAAAAACAACATAAAAATTACATATGTTTAACAGAAAGAAAAAAACTACAAAGGTGGAGACTTGCCCATCTCTCCTCGCTTCTCCTCACTCCTCATAAGGAGGCACTGGTATCTTAGGGTCTCTCGAGAAATCAATCCTGGCATAGGGGTAATCCTCTATAACCGGGATTTGTAACGACAACCACACGAAGAAGTCATTGTCAAAGGACTCATTGGTCCTTTCGCCACCCTGTCGCGGCAGTAATACTGCCCATCTACACATAGCAGGAAGAGAGGCCTCATGTCCTCGTACCACTACTCAAGGAATAAAAGTTGGAACTCTCTCAAAAACGAACGATCACAGAATGGTCTCGAACCCAAAATTCCTCTGTGTCCACAAATGACAATCTGTCAATTGCCTCTTCATACACTTAAGAAATGTGGTACTCCAATCAAATATTTGTGCATTTAAGCATTGGACTGCATAGTTCATCTGTGCACGGGACACCTGATGTAGAGCTACAGAACTAGTAATTTTCCCAATAAGCAACACTATCGCCTGTAGCGATAAGTCAGTAATATTGCTTATAGGCACCTGTGAGCTCGAGCGGTCTATATCATCCGCACAGTAAAGACCTATCAATTCCACTATGTTATGTGGCCCCAAAGGAAAAGTCTGGAAGTTGATTAGTTCCCCTCTCCTAGAGAGACCAGTCAAAAAGTAAATGTCCTCGGTCATGGGCACCAATGACTACCCCTCTAACATGAATGCCTCTGCATCTGGATGCTAGTAGTCAACCAAGGAATTCAGTAGCCTAGGTTGTGCCCGCATAAAAGGACATAGGAAAAACTTGAGTAACCCACCTTGCATCAAGGCAGCCACAGCATTGGAGTCTTCCACAACCAACTCACTAACCTCTTCATTCTCTCTTTCTCTCCAGTGGACATACATCCTACAAAACACCAAGGTTCATGAGAGTTAACCCTTGATTTTTAAGCCTTGTTCATTCAATAAGGGGGTCCACACGGGCTGTAATAGTGACAGTCGTGTGTACACGTGTACAGAGTTTACTCTTCTTGAATGTACATGCGGCCTGTCTTGAGACAACCCGCATGGACCTAGGGTCGACCTTTTAAAGGTCGACACCCCCCTAAAAAATGAAACCCAATGCAAAAATAAAGACTTAAAATGCAAGATAAGAGAGTTTGTACTTACTTGGTCTAGACAGAAGTTCCTTTTGTCCAGTGTAGCTCCCGGAATCACTGCTTTTGATAAAGGGGGTATTTTAGCTCCAGAGTCAATTTCCAAATCAGCAATGGTGATAATGAGCTGTCAGCTTCTATTTATAGACTTTTTGGCCTCTTTTTGTCACTTTTTTGGCCTCCCTTATCATTTTCTTTAAACCAAAAACCATTTAGAGTGATTCAAGAGTTGCATGGGAGGGATATGATCGGGTATCATGACAGTTTTTTGGAGTTTTTGGTAATTTTCGACAGTCCATGAAACAATTTTCAAGGATCAACTTGAGCATATAGGTTAGGTTTCTACCCTGACGCTTGTATCTCGTTGTCTTTTTCCTTTGCCATAGGATTGATCTTATCAGGTTGTGACACAGAACCATCATAGTTTATTTAGTGACTTGGTGGTAGAGATTACCGGAACATGGATGCCCTAGGTAGATCCTAGTTGCATTATGGTATCCATGTTGTCTCTAATCACTGTAGGCTTGGGAGTCCTTGTCGTTTTTCCTGATTACGAGTTTAAGCCTCATTTGAATGATTCCTTTTCACTCTTGACCTCACCCTCAGGACTCCCAAAAGATATAACGGGTCTTCTTTTTATCCCTTTTCATACCCTCTAAACATGAAAAGATTGTCGAGCGATCTTGTGGCCTTTCACACTCGTTAAACTGAAATTTGAAGTCATGTCTGTCCGAAAGTAGTTTACCCCTTTTTCGGTCTGGACAGTCAACTGTACGAACAAAGGTATACTCTATGGAACTTCAGTTCTCTATAAGAGTACTCTTAGGTATCATTTTACCCCTTTTTCGGGCCTGAGGGACTAAAATTACGAAAAAGGAACCCCCTCAGAGTCCATAGTTTATCTCTTTTTAGACTCCCTAAAATCGAAAAGATCGTTGAGTGACCTTATTCTTTCACACTCGTTAAACTGGTCCAGAAGAACATTCCTGATGGAGACCATAGTTAGGCTTTTTTCAGACTCCTTAAAAATGAAAAAATGGCGGAGTGATCTTGTCCTTATCACACTTGTTAAAATGGTTTTGAATAGATGTCTTGTCGGTGCTAGTTTACCCCTTTTTCAAACTGACTAGACTATCTTCGAAAAAGATACCCCAATGGAGTCTCCTTTTATGTTTTTTCAGACTCTCTAAATATGAAAAACCACCGAGCTTACCTTCTCTGGGCTCATTAAACTTACATCGAAGGACGTTACCATTGTGTGTTTTGTTAACCGCGTTTGCATACCTTATATGCCAGCCTTGTAGCACTTTGCTTCTGCGTCTTAACACCCTTGGCCCCCGGAGGATTTTTCCCAAGTATCATTATTCTGAACATCAGTCTTTTCCTTGCGCCTTGAACTTGTATGTTTGTAACACTCGTTCCTCCATTGTAATGTAACATTCCTTTATTCTTTTTTCCAAAATTATTGAAAAACACAAAAAAATCAAATATACCCCAAAAAGAGGAAGGGAAAAGTATTTTCTTTATTGGCAGCATAATGAGTCGCCCTTGGATAAAGCACACCTATTCATTTTTTCGTCAAACTATGGGATGTAATACGACCTTAGGAAGTTGTTCTCGCTACATAGAGTTGTGTCCTTCGTTTGGTTATTCTTCCAAGCATATGGAGAGTTTGTGTTGCCTCCTGCTTCGTAAACTTATGATTAATGACATTCTACCTAAGTCTCATCATTTGTCATGTTTTTGTCCAAGGGAAGTTTCTACCAAGTCTGAGTTATCCTCTCTTCAATTTGTCTCTTTCCCTCATACCCAACCATCCTGAATGTCCAATAAAGTCTTTGTTCGAAATCAATGCAACCTTCAGTCTTATCATCAAGATTCTCTAGTCCATGACCGACGAGCTGTCGAAGACCTCTGGGTAGTGAAGTCATACACTCATATTATACTCCTACCTTGAGTTTTTAATATTTTGAAGTTGTTGCTCGAGCTCTGAAGACCTCATCTCCAACCATCAGGCCGTATCAACTTCTAGAAGATAAATACTCTATATGTATATCTTTTTGATTTCAAGATGTAGCTCCGCTGTGTATTGTTCACGGCTACACTTTATGTAGTTATTTGACATGGATCTATAGTGTATTTGATTGGTATCCATGATTCTATTTTATCCCAAGCATGGGTATGCCCGCCTCGGTGAGACATTTTTTATTTTGCAGATGGCGCCTCCCAGTTCCTGGTCCATGGGCTCACTTGTTCAGCACATCAGTAAAGATTGGTAATGTATTTCGTCCATTAGATGCTCTTCTGAAATCACACATTAGGGGGCATCTGTTATAACCCTAATTTGCACCATACATGCTTTCCTGGCATCATTCCATCTCAGATCCCTTCTTTGCCAAAGCACTACTGAACAACTCTTTAAAAAACCTCTTTTATAAGGGCCCACGCACCCTACTCCATTACTGCATGCATGTACATGCTAGCTGACCTAAAACAACCTGCGTGTACCTACAAAATCATGAAAAAAGGAAAGTTGTCAATGGAACACACAACTTTGGGTGAGTTAACTGAATCTTTCGGCCATGCATGGCTGAGGGTTCGTCCAAATACCTAGCTTCTTCTAGCCTATAAAAGAAGGGTTAGGGGTCCTATTTGGAAGAGGAGAATAAGAGTAAAGAAACTCTACCCAATTGCACATTCCCATTGTCCCAACCCTTTAGCCATCCTTGTGCAAAGAGAGATACAAAGCAAAGAAGTTGGAGGACATTTGAAGAGGAGCCCAGGATCAGGTTCGCGGAGCAGTGGCCGATCTCGACATTGTAAGTTGATTCATTAAAGTTAATAATAAAGAAATGTTTTTCCCATCCCACTATATGGGTTCTTCATAGTTTAATGAATATATGTTTGAATCTCTAACCCATTAATCTATAGAACAAATGCATGTAGAGTTTGTTTCTTATTTTGTACGCATTTCAGTCTTGGAAGGATAGCTGCTAGCAAGCAATCAAGCGTGAAGAAGGATCAACATCGAACGTCTAGAAAAAGGTATGTTCATTTAACCATGTATTTTCTTAAAAGAAATGGGGATTAGGTCTGGGACGATGGTAGAAAGTAGGATTATTTCGGTCTTATCTACATGCATAATATAACCCTAAATGTTAGTCCGTAGGGGGATTTCCCACCACAACACCCTCCTAATCCTTGCTTCATGTATGAGTGCATATAATCGGCTCCCTCCGTCTAACAGAGTCCACGCTTCCATATGCATCATTATTGTCTTATGAAATATATAATTGGCTCTCTTGTCTAACAGAGTCCACGCTTTCGTCTTGTTGTCTTCTACAAAATGTCATAAGTATTTTTCCAATTTCCTCTCGATTGTTGACTTCTTTCTATCTTTGCTTCTTCTAAGTCTCTTCATGATTGATTTGAGCTATCTTGCAATAGCTTCCACATGATTTGTATTTCATCCTTTCATGTGTATTATCTAATGATATCCATTCTTATCTTGTTGTTCTTCCATAGGTATAGTT
>JASDQU011101462.1:0-19431 GCA_032191745.1 Picea mariana
CCAATAAAGGTACACTTCTTGGATTTTGCCTCAAGCTTTGTTCTATTTTCTTTATCAATATGGACAAATGCTTCACAACTGAAATTCTTCAAAAAGGAATAGTTTACCTTTTTTCTTGTCCATGCCTCCTTTGGAATTCTACCATCCAAAGAGCTTGAAGTTCCTATGTTTATTAATTAAACAACATTATCTACATCATCTTTCCAAAACTATAAGGGAAAACCAACATGCAATCTCATACTCCTTGCATGCTCCATGATTGTCGTGTTCATTCTTTCTGACACACCATTTTCTTGTGGTGTTCTTGGAAATGTCTTCTCTCTACAAATCCCATGGTATGAACAGTAATCATCAAACTCCTTGTTGCAATATTCACCTCCATTATTTGATCCAAGACACTTCAACTTTTTCATGTCTTATTCTCAACCAAAGCTTTCCATTTCTTAAAAGTATCAAAAACATCATATTTTTTCCGAATGCAATAAACCCAAGTTTTTCTAGTTGAATCATCAATAAAAGTAACATAGTAACAAGAGCCACCAAGATATGATACCTGAGATGGTCCCCATACATCTGTATGCACAAGCTCTAACCTTTCACTCTTCTTTTCTTTTCTGACTTTGAGAAATCTGACTCTCTTATGTTTTCCATAAACACAATGCTCACAGAAGTCCAAATCAATTTGTTTAAGATCTGGAAACAAATTTATTTTTTGAAGTATCTGCATCCCCTTCTCACTCATGTGTCCAAGCTTATGATGCCACAGTGTTATATCCACTCCTGTAGAAGCTAAAGAGATATAAGAGTCATTACTACCAATACATAAATACAATGTACCTACCTTCTCTCCTTTTGCTATCACCAATGATCCTTTGATGACCTTCCACGTATTATCTGTAAATATGGATATACAACCTTCACTTTCCAACTGTCCTGTTGAAATTATATTTTTCCTTAGATCTGAACATGTCTTACCTCTTTCAACAACCATTGGTTTCCATTTCTTTGCTTTATTTTTACCTTTCCCATTCCAACAATTTTGCATGGTGCATCATCACTCAAATGAACCTGTCCAAAATCACCTTGAACATAATCTAGAAATTGTTTCCTATGGGATGTGGCATGAAATGAAGCCCCTGAATATACCACCCAAGACTCAGAAATATTATCTATAGAAAGAATCAAAGAATCTTGTAACACATCATCTGTTACATTTGCTTCATGTTTTATCTCATGTTGTCCATCTCTTTGTTTCTTTGGAGCTCTGCAGTCTTTCTTCAGATGTCCTTTCTTCCCACAATTCCAACACTCTATCTTTCCAAGTCTAGATTTGGATCTTCCCTTCCTAGAATTACCGCGGTTCCTTGATCCCTTTCCTCTATCATTTTGTCTTCGCATGTTCTCCATGTTCAACGCATTACCTGATGTCTCACATGTTTCCATCGCATTTCCTCACTAAGGATAACACCAACAACATCATCAAATTTTAAAGTATTTGTACCAGAGATAGAGTTACTTACAACCATGACAAAGCCATTCCAACTTTCTCACAATGAGCACACGATTAGAAGAGCCCTAACCTCATCATCAAAGTCCACTTTTACAGAACTTAGTTGATTAGTAACCATATTAAATTCATTTAAAGGATCTGCAATAGACCCAACTTCTGACATCTTCACATTAAATAATCTCTTCATTAGAAATACCTTATTTGATGCCAAGGGTTTTTCATACAATTTAGCCAATGCATCCATCAAACCCTTCATTGTCTTTTCTTTCGAAATATTGAAAGCCATCGATGCTGCCAGGCTCAACCGTATCGTTCCTAGAGCCTTTCTATCAAGAATCTTCCATTCTTCATCCTTCATAGTCGTCGGATTCTTTGCTATTCCACCCAATGGTAGGAATAGATCCTTTTGAAATAAATAATCTTCCAACTGCATCTTCCATAATTGGTAGTTTTGGTCGTTAAATTTCTCGACCCTAAACTTTCCATCTTCCGACATTGCTCCCACTCAAACCAGGAACCCTCTTTTCCTGTGATTTACCTTTCTCTCTAATACCAGTTGTTATAAAAACAGGATCGCAGAGAAATAAAATAAAACAAATGTGGAAATAAAACATAGAAGATACACAATACAATAGAGACACAAATATGTGTGGTTCACCCAGTGTGGGCTACGTCCACCAGAGAAATTTCTAGGTGCTTCCTTTATTATTGTCCAGCAAATGAAGGGATAAAACCTACAACAAACTCGTTGTAACTTCCTCTTCGTTCTCTCACAGTATCCTATCTCAGAATACAATATTCTCTATCATCCTTATCCGCAATACATTTCCCTCACAAAAGAGGGTTTCCTTCTAGGGAAAAAAGTGTTATAACCCTAAATTGCACCACACATGCTTACCTGGCATCAAGCCAACTCATATCCCTTCTTTGCCAAAACATTGTTGAACAACTCTTTGAAAATCCTCTTGAATAAAGGTCCACACACCCTAACTCATTACTGCATGCATGTACACGATGGCTGACCCAAAACAGCTCGTGTGGACCGACAAAAGCATGAAAAAAGGAAACTTGCCAACGGAACAAAAAGCTATGGGTGAGTTAACTGAAACTCCCGGCCATGCATGGCCGAGGGTTTGTCCAAATACCTAGCTCCTTCTCGCCTATAAAATAAGGGGTAGGGGTACCATTTGGAGGAGGAAGAATATAGCAAAGAAACTCTGCCCATTTACGTATTCCCATTGTCCCAACCCTTTAGCCTTTCCTAATGCCAAAGGAGATTTAAAGAAAATCAGTTGAAGGGTAGAAGAAGAGGAGCCCAGGATCAAGTTCAAGGAGTGGTGGCCGGTCTCAATTTTTGTAAGTTGACTCATTTTAAGTAATAAAGAGAATGATTTTCCCATCCCAATTCATGAAATTTTTATGGTTTGATTAGTTTATGTTTGATTTCTAACCCATCAGTATATAAGTAGTATGCATGCATAGTTGTTTCTCATTAGATTTGCGACCTTATAATGAACGGTATAGATTTACAATGAAATTACAATATACATTTACAAGGAAATTTTTCCTTCGGGGGCCCACTTTCCCCCAGACCCCGCAGAGGGGGTAACCCCCCTCTGCATTCCCCTGCGTGGAAGTGTGTACATTCTTTTGGGGTGTAAATTCTTCATGGGGTATAAACACAGATGAAAGCAAAGACCTCTGAATCTAGAAGATAATCAGGATCCACAACCAACAAGGAGTCTAGCAAGAGACTAGTACTCACTAATCGGTGTCGCCAAGCGCCAAGAGCGCAGGTGCGAGTAGTTCAAACTTGCACACGACATCAAGTGGAACTGTGTGAGTGTATAAATTTCTCAGGGTCTGTTGAAGGCTCAAGGAACCAATTCGGTTTGAGAATTTTGAAGATCTGAGACCGGGAGGTTGCAGAATCCCCAGGAGGAAAGGGGTTTGTGCAATCAAGTGGTATCAGAGAAGATTTAGAATTGGTTTATGTAAATCAAGGAGATAGAGAAGTAGGTTGGTATCATCGAGTGGTATCAGATACATCAACACAATGTCCCCTAGGAGATGTGTAGAGACGCCTGTAGAAAATAGAGCTATGGAAAAGGCGATGAGAGAACTGCGTGCAAGGATGGATGCCATGGAAACAACACAAAGGAGAGAACCCGATGTTGGAGACGTCAGTGATGCAGAAAATGAAGAAGTGGAAGTTGAAGAAGCTGTAGTGGAGGATTTTTTGGAAGAGCACTTGATAAAAGCAATTTTTAAGTTGGGAGCTAGAGAGAAGATAGACATCCCAATGTATGAAGGTAATTTAGACGTTGAATAATTTCTTGATTGGATACAAGCAATGGACACGTATTTCGATTATGAGGATGTTGATGAGGAGAAAAAGGTGAAACATGTTGTCACTAGGTTGAAAGGACATGCACCACTGTGGTGGGGTGAGTTGTAGGCTGACAGTAGAAGCAAAGGAAAACAAAATATTAAGATCTAGGATCAAATGGTAGCCAATCTAAAGGAGAAGTTCATACCTAAGGAATACCAAATAAATCTATTCAGAAGGTTGTATAACCTAAGACGGAAAGGAATGATTGTGAAGGAGTACATAGAGGAGTTCTATAGACTGAACATCAGGGCTGGACAAAAAGAGAGAGACGAGGAAAAAATTGTCAGGTACATCAACGGCCTGAGATATGAAATCCAAGACAAGATCAACATGATGACAGTAAGGACAATAGAGGATGCGTACCAGATTTCACTGAAAGCTGAGGAGAAGTTGGCCAAAAATAAAAGTCAACAAAACAGAGGTAGAATCTTGAATAGAGGCAAAGGAGTTGCCCATGACAAGACACAGAAGCCCAAAGGTGAGGTGGAAAAACCACATAGTCACTCTGAGAGAGGAGGAAGTTCTCAAGGAAGGAATAATGGTGGTAGAAACACTTTTTCTAGAGGAAGAGGAAGAGGTAGAGGAGGAGAGATAAAGTGTTATGCATGTGGAAAGGTAGGACATATGTCTTGGGAATGTCCCGAGAGGAAGAAAGAAGGAGGTGAAGCCCACATTTCGGAAGCACATAAGTGAGATGTTGAGGCAGAAGGTACAAAATATGGGAGATCTTTGATGATGAATAAAGTTCTCTTAAAACCAGAGCCAAAGATTGAAAAGTCAGTGTAGAGGAACAAGTTGTTCAGGACAACTTGCAAGACTAAAGACAGAGTATGCAAGGTGTTAGCGAAAATTCTTGCAAGATGGTGTTTTCTTCTGGTTTCAAGCCCCTGGTGTAAATGTATAGAAGTGGGGTTTGAAAACCGGTCGAGTGTGTTTTATTCAAAGGCCACAGCCATGAGTGCCGAGTGTAGCCCACAGAACGAGCCTATTTCTGGCCTAAAAATCAAGCGAGCGGTCACTTTGTCTTTCAACAATGAGAATCGACAAAGGGGGCAGATCGATGACCATCGGGTAGGTTTGGGTCCCAGATTTGCATGGAGTCAAGCGCTTGATCTCATATCCTATGGCCAAACTCACGAAGTGATCAAGACATTTCGGCTATCGGGACTTCGAGAGAACAAAGGGTCTCCTCCTTCCACTGCATTTCAGATCCCCGAATCCCGAAACACTGAAAAGAACTAGGATCATTGATCAAGAGATGATCTAGGTCGTCCATCCAATGGGACACGTGGTGCGCGATCAAGCCATTTCATCTATTGAGACTTTAGGAGAATAGAGAGTCTCCTCCTTCCACTACATTTCAGATCCTCGAAGCCCAAAACGTCGAAAATAATTAGGACCGTTGATCAAGAGATGATCCAGGGCGTCCATCCAATGGGACATGTGCTACGCAATCAAGCCATTTCGGCTATCGGGACTTAGAGAGAACATAGGGTCTCCTCCTTCCACTGCATTTCAGATCCCCGAAGCCCAAAATGCCGAAAAGAACCAGGACCATTGATCAAGAGATGATCTATGCCATCCATCCAATGGGACATGTGGCACGCGATTAAGCCATATTGGCTATTAGGACTTCGGGAGAACAGAGGGTCTCCTCCTTCCACTGTATTTCATATTCTTGAAGCCCGAAACACCAAAAAGAACCAGGACTGTTGATCAAGAGATGATCTAGGCCATCCATCCAATGGGACACATGGTGCGCGATCAATTCATTTCGGCTATCGGGACTTCGGGAGAACAGAAGGTCTCCTCCTTCCACTACATTTCAGAACTCTGAAGCCCAAAACGCTGAAATCCTGAAAGCACCTTTGAAGATAGGCATAGGATCACAGCTCGTGGTCACTTGGGGTGATAGAAAGAGCTGTGCAAATGGCCAAAGTGTTGGGCTTAGCGACAGAAGGGATCGTTGCGTTCTCCAGGTACCAGTTCAACTTGGCCTCAATATTGGTTCCTGCTAAAAGTAAATGAAGGTGGGGAAAGGTAGTTGAAACCTCAGCTCACTCATAAAATATAAAGCATGAAGGTCCCAGCAGGTAGTCTGCCCGAGATAGTCCTGTATGCTGGTTTTCTTCAAAGAATCTATGTCGAGTCCTCGTCTGACCAGAGGAGTCTTCACATGCTATTTTAGCCTTTAATGTTTCAGCTACACCCCCTATAAAGGCCATGCAAATTTAAGGTGACATCTGATGAAGGAGTTCAGGCCAGATTTGACTAAAGAGATGCCACACCCTAGGAGTTCTGAGATGCCTCTGTTGGGCGAATGTTTAGGAGTATATTTACTCAGTTTTTTGTATTTTGGTGGGATCGATGGTTGATCTAGGCTCCCGACTGTAAAGTTTTGATGAAGCATTGGTTGCTCTGGTTATGTATTGGCACTTGAGACTTCTTGCCTTATGAATGTTAGCTTCTTTCCATCTCTATGTTCACACTTTGTTAGAACCGCTCGGAATTGGAGGATCTAGTCGAGTTGCACCATTATAGGATTATGTATGTTGGATCATTGTAATAGTTTCATGGTTTCTAATCAGTTCTTGTATTTTCTCAACGCTGAATGACTTGGAATTGGAAGATCCATTCAAGTCACCTTTTAGTTCCCCAAAACTCTGAACCAAGAGGATTTTGTGTTCTGAGTTTTTCCTCTTCAAGCTGTCGAAGGGCCTGATGCCCAAGGCAGTCTTTCTCCCTCCTCTTACCAAGTCTTCCATCTTCTCATTTTACAATCAACTCACTGACTGAAGTTAGATCAAGACCTCTTCTATTGTTACATACTAGGCCCGGTTTTCTGAGTTAGGGCAATATCTTCCTGGGCCTCTATCCATCCGATCACCGCATTAAATTATTTGTGACATAAACTGATGGGCGTTGGGCTATGTTCTTGCCATAATCTAGGAGTGACTTCCGACACTAACACAAGGTGATAATTGACAGTGGGAGCACTGATAATTTAGTATCCGTAGAGATGGTGGAGAAATTGGAGTTGGATATGACTGTAAATACAATGCTATATAAAGTCTCATGGTTGTAGAAAGGTCATCAGGTAACAATCACTAAACAATGTCTGGTTGAATTTAAAATAGGAGGATATAGAGATGAAATTCTATGTGATGTGATTCCCATGGATGTATGTCATGTTTTGTTGGGAAAACCATGGTAGTATGACAGGAATTTCATTCATGATGAGAGAAGAAATACTTATACCTTGGAGAAGAATGGTAGGACACAAATGTTGTTGCCAATTGAAGAGAATAAAGTGAAGGAATAAGCCAACACGAGTATACTTCTCATGAGTGGGAAGGAACTCCTGAGTGAAGTTAAGAAATAACAGGAGATGCAGTTTTTTTTAGTGAGGAAGCCAAAAGTTATCCTTACAAGTACTTATGTGGAGGATTTGCCTAAGGAAATTCAGGAGTTGTTGGAAAATTTTGTTGACATAGTTGTGGATGAGTTGTCTAGCTCATTTCCACCTATCAGAAGTATCAACCATCACATTGAATTGATACCAAGAGAAAGCCTACCGAACAAAGTAGCGTACAGACCGAAAGTTATCCTTACAAGTCAGTGTAGAGGAACAAGTTGTTCAGGACAACTTGCAAGACTAAAGATAGAGTATGCAAGGTGATAATTGATAGTGGGAGCACTGATAATTTAGTATCCATAGAGATGGTGGATAAATTGGAGTTGGAGACGAATGTAAATCCAATATCGTATAAAGTATCACGGTTGCATAAAGGTGATCAAGTAACAATCACTAAACAATGCCTGGTTGAATTTAAAATAGGAGGATATAGAGATGAAATTCTATGTGATGTGATTCCCATGGACGTATGTCATGTTTTTTTGGGAAGACCATGACAGTATGACAGGAATTTCACTCATGATGGGAGAAGAAATACTTATAGCTTGGAGAAGAATGGTAGGACACATATGTTGTTGCCAATTGAAGAGAAGAAAGTGAAGGAAGAAGCCAACACGAGTATACTTCTCATGAGTGGGAAGGAACTCCTAAGTGAAGTTAAGAAATAATAGGAGATGCAATTTGTTGTAGTGAGGAAGCCAAAATTTATCCTTATAAGTACTTGTGTGGAGGATTTTCCTAAGGAAATTCAAGAGCTTTTGGAAAATTTTGTTGACATAGTCATGGATGAGTTGTCGAGCTCATTTCCACCTATCAAAAGTATCAACCATAACATTGAATTGATACCAAGAGAAAACCTGTCGAACAAAGCAGCGTACAGACCGACACCTCAAGAGAATGAGGAGGTGAAAAGGCAAGTTCGGGACTTTCTAGACAAAGGTTTGGTAGGAGAAATCTTGAGTCCATTCATAGTACCAATTGTGTTGAGTCCGAACAAGGATGGAGGATGGAGAATGTGTATAGACTCAAGGGCCATAAATAAGATCACCATTAGGTACATATTTACATTGTCAAGGATGAATGACTTAATGGATTGCTTGAGTGGATCAAACTATTTTTCAAAGATAGATTTGAAAAGTGGATATCACCAGATAAGGATGAGAGAAGGTGATGAGTGGAAAACAACCTTCAAGACAAACGAGGGATTATATGAATGGCTTGTTATTCCATTTGCCTTAACAAATGCCCCGAGTAATTTTATGAGGTTTGTTGAAATATTTTATTGGCAAGTTTGTGATCATATATCTGGATGATATACTGGTCTTCAGTAAAACTGAAGAAGAGCATATGAGGCACTTAACATTAGTAATGAATAGGTTATAGCGAGAGAAGTTGTTGATCAATTTAAAGAAATCCTCTTTCATGAAGACATAACTCATTTATTTGGGTTTTGTGATCTCTTCGAATGAATTGAAGATGGATCCCGAAAAGGTGAAAGCTATCAGATAATGGTCATCGCCAAGGAGTATATTTGAAGTAAGAAGCTTCCATGGATTAACAAGTTTCTATTTGAAGTTCATCAGAAATTTTAGTGAGATTGGTGCAAAAATGATGGATACAATGAAGAAAATACATAAGTCTTTCAAATGGACAGAAGAGGCTGAGAAGAGATTCAATACATTGAAGAAGAAGATATCAGAACAACTGATTCTGGTATTTTTGGATTTCAAAAATACATTTTAGGTGAGGTGTGATGCGAGTGGAGTTGCAATTGGAGCGGTCTTGAGCCAAGATAATAGGCATGTTGCGTATTTTAGTGAGAATTTGAGCGATGCTAAAATAAAGTACTCCACATATGATAAAGAGTTCTATGTCATAATTCAAGCCTTGAAGAAGTGGAGACACTATCTCGTTCCAAAAGAGTTTGTTTTGTATAGTGATAATCAAGATTTACAATTCATAACCAAACAAGAGAAGTTAAACCAGAGACATGCCAAATGGATAGAGTTTATGCAAAATTTCACTTTTGTCATTAAACATATTTATGGTAATGCTAACAAGGTTGTTGATGCGTTGAGTAGTAGATATCTAATTATGCAGGAATTTCAAGTGAAGACCTTGGGGTTTGACCACCTTAAGAAAATGTATCATGATGATCCACATTTCAAGGAATCATATGAATCATGTTTGAATCATGTGCTCAAGGACAGAAGCCAGTGGGCCAAATACATGATTCAAGATGGGTTGTTGTTCAAAGGATTCCAATTGTGCATACCAAAGTGTTCGATGAGGGAGAATTTGTTGAAGGAAAAGCATAGTGGAGGTCTAGCCAGACATTTCGTAAATGAAAAAATGTTTTCACAGTTGAACGGTTCATATTATTGGCCAGGTTTGAGAGCATATTTGAATAGGTTTGTAAAAAAATGTAAGATTTTCCAGTATGCAAAGGGAAAGAAGTAGAATATTGGGTTGTATCAACCATTGCCTATTGCAGAGAGGCCTTGGGATATAATAAGCATGGATTTTGTGTTGGGATTTCCAAGGACACAAAGAGGAAGTGATTCCATATTTGTGGTAGTAGACAGGTTTTCAAATATGGCACACTTTATCCCATGCCAGAAGACTAGTGATGCAATGCACGTTGCTAACTTTTTTTTCAAAGAAGTTGTGAGACTCTATGGATTTCCCAGGAGTATTGTTTCAGACAGGGATACCAAATTTGTTGGTCATTTTTGGAGAACATTATGGAAGAAGCTGGGAACAGAACTATCCTTTAGTTCTACATATCACCCTCAAAAATATGGATAGATAGAGGTAGTGAATCGAATTTTAGGGGATTTTTTGAGGAGTTTGGTCACTGAACATCATAGCCAGTGGGATCAGATTATAGCACAAGCAAAGTTTGCATATAATGACTCTGTGAATCGAAGTACCAGAAAAAGTTCATTTCAAATAGTGTATGGAATGAATCCTAGGGGAGTGTCAAAGTTAAGAGATCTGGAGCATAGTGAATTTAGGAGCACCAGAGCCGAAGACTTCACTGCAGAAATGCAGGAGCTTCATAATCAGATCAAAGAGTAGTCGAAGAAGAGAAACAGTGAATACAAATGCAGAGTTGATCGACACAGGAGGAAACTTAAATTTGAAGTTGGAGATCAATTTATAGCACATCTTAGGAAGGAGAGGTTCCCAAGAGGAACATATAATAAACTAAAGTTAAAGAAGATAGGATCATACAAAACCCTAAGAAAATTTGGTGAGAATGCTTATGAGATAGAGCTTCCAGAAGATGTGGGTATATCACCCATATTCAAAATTGCAGACTTGTATCCTTACAGGGAAGATGGATCTGAAGGACCCGAAGATCATAGGAACATCCAGTGGAAAAAGTACATGCATGTAGTAGAAAATCTGCAGATGAAGCAGATCATAGATCGACGAATTGGTAAGAAGACTCGAAGGAAAACATATTTTGAATATTTGGTAAAGTGGAAAGGACAACCAATAGAAGATGCTTGTTGGGTAAGAGAAGAAGACATCCAGAAGCATGGAAGGTCAGTGCAGGAGCTCATGGATAGGATTCCATGAAATTTTCAGCCAGAGGAGTATGATGCAGGAGCATTGCCAACAAAGCACAAGCAGGGGACAGTTAGGCGCACTAGCACACATTTTGAATAATTTTAATTTTTGAAGAGAGTGTATCACACAAATATTTTGAAAAGAGATTGTAATTAAAGAATGTATTTAATGTTGTAGAGATGGATAAGTTCATGAAGACATCAGAGAATGTATTTTCTTTTAATGAACCAAAGTGCAATACAAATCTGATGTATTCAATCTAATTTGTATGTCACAAATATTTATTGTAATAAATTCTAAGTAGTTGATAGATTTTAATTCGATAGGATAGATTTAGAGTAGTTGGAAGGAAGAGATCGAAGATCCATCTTGTATAAAATCTGTGTATTGTTTCCCAGAAGAAGTTGTTGGTAGATTGTAGAGAGGTTGTTGAATCTATTGCATAGGTTGATGTAGAAGTTATCGAAGCAATGTATGAACACATGTATGTTTTAGTTGAATGAATATAATAGAGGAGCATTGTCCCAAATGTATGGTGTTGATGCGTCTATATGAATGAATGAATGGTAGACTTTTTGTTTGTTTAAAATTCTCTATTATTTCTTGTTCTTGTGTTTATGTATGCATTTACATGGCTAGATGTATAAGTTTGTGTAGTTTTAGATAAGTTTCAATTGTTTATCTTCTATGAGCAAGTGCAAGAGTGCATAATGTCCGCAAATAGTGCATAATTTCCGCAAAGAGTGCATTGACAGAGTATGTTTTGACTCATAATGTCAGAAGAGATAACGTGAACTTATGTGTGTAAGGAGTGCATAACATTCACAAGGTGTGCATGACAGAGTCCAGTTTGACTCAGAAATTCCTAGAGAGTTAGCTTGAAGGAAGTTGTCTGCAAGGAGTGTGTGGTTGAGTCTTCTGACTCAGAATCTTAGAGGAATAGTGAGAACCGCTAAGAAAGTGGTTGGATTTCAGAGGAGAGCATACTCCAAAGATTGCACATGCTTATAGTGTTGAATGGAGTATTCTAAGGAGACAAGAGTTCGAGAGGAGAACAAGCTTAGGAGGAAGAGTGGAGAGAAATCTTCTAAGGAAGGAGTCCTTTGAGTTTTCTCTGACTCAATAAAGTGAGATCTGTCTAGGAGGGACTAGAATCATTCCAGACCTCCAGATCTGGGAGGAGTTGCATGAGGGTTAGCCGTGGGGTATTTCGAAGGTCAGAGTTCAGGACACTTCGAGGTATTGAAAGGTGGGATCGCTAAAGTCATGAACTCGTGAGGTGAATCTTAACTGTTGGCTGCGGGGATATACGTGGAAGCAGATTAAAGAATCCATAAGTTAGAGGTCTGGAGGAAATAAGTGTGGGGTGAGGGAATTTTCGCGAAGTCGCAAAACTCAAAACACATCTAGACTGTCAGATCCAGGGAGACACGTGGTAGAGATCTGTGAATTCAGAGAAATTTGTTTTGGAAGGAAACAAAAGAGGAGGTTGCAATATCTCTAGAGCCTGAAGTGGTGAAGGATTGGCCCGAGGTTATAGATCGTGGTCGCAGTAAGGGGAAGGAGTCTAGTGCGAGACTAGTACTCACTAATCGGTGTTTCCAAGCACCGAGAGAAGAGGTGTGAGTATTCCAAACTTGCACATGACATCAAGGGGACATGTGTAATTGTATAAATTTCTTAGGGTCTGTTGAAGGCCCAAAGAAACAATTTGATTCGAGAATTTTGAAGATCTGAGACCGAGAGATCACAGAATCCCCAGGAGGGAAGGGGGTTGTGCAATCAAGACCGAACACCATGTAAAATGTCATCGCATAATAGTTCTATAACGATGCTACACTCAACCACATTATTCATTGATGGCTCCTGACAAATTCCACCTGAAGACACCAATTAACCCTCAGGTGAGTAAATGACCCAAGCAACGGAAGTCATGTTCCATGTATGACGATTGGCACTGCCTACGAATCCTAAGTAAATTGAAGACTTTGTTGACATCTTCAAACCAAGGGAAAACCTAATAAGAAAGCTTATGACACAAAGGAAAATATATATATATACACTAATATACACTAGTATACAAAGAGTCATGCTCAGGCTTGAGGGCTCAAGCGTAATATATTTTAAGGTAGAGCCCATTTCTGGGCTCATATAGAATATTCCCTTCATATACATAGGATCCTTTCTCTAAAACATGTCGCACAATATAAGGATCGTGCCACATGGGGTTGAACTTTCCTGCCTCCAACAGTTCTTTGGCTTGGTCATACAGGAGGACCAAGTCACCCTCAACATACTGTCGAGGATGAACAAACCTATCATATTGAACCTTAACACGTCATTTATTTGCTTCGATATTCATGAAGACATATGGATGTTTCTCATCTAGATGCTCTAGGTGCACGAGGTGTTCTTCAAGATCGAATGTGTTAGGTAGGATCTCAATTTCCAGTTTTGAGGGAAGGGATTTCACATTCAATAGCAAGGATCAAATCCACACCATGTACTAACTAGAAAGGAGAAAAACTAGTTGAAGTCTTAACTGAGGTTCAATATTCCCAAAGAACAGGGTTAAGCATTAGATGCCAATCAAACTTACTTTGGCTGACAGTTTTTTTCAAGATGGTCTTGAGAGATTCATTCACTGCCTCTACTTGTCCATTTTCCTGGGGATAATAAGGGGAAGAATTACTGTGATTAAACCCCAATTTTGATGCTAACTCCTTCATCATTTCATTCTAGAAGTGACTTCCATTATTAGTGACAATCTCCTTTGGGATTCCAAACCGGGCTATAAATTGGTTGAATATGAAGAATGTTGCAGTATTACCATCGGATTTAATGGTAGGCATGGATTCTTCCCATTTAGTGAAGTAATCCATGACCACGATAATATGTTTATGCCCCTCAACCGAAGTTGGGTTATAATCCATAAACTCTATCCCCCGCTTAGTGAAGGGACCGGCGGTGATGACTGGGTGAAGAGGGGCTAGATACAAGCACATTTTCAGAGTGAACTTATGGAAAGAGTGACACTTTTTAACCACTTCAGCACAATGTTTAAAAATTGATGGCCAAAAATAACCAACTCGCATTATTTGTTGGGATGTCGCAAGCCTAGATAAATGACCACCACAAGCCCCACTGTGACAGCCATTGAGAACTAACTCATCTTCCTCATGATTCAAGCAACGACACAAAATATTATATACTCCTCGACTATATAAAGTGTTGTCGATGATAAGGTAGTTTTAAGCTTGATGTCGTATACGTCGTCGATCATCTCTCGACAAATGTTGGGATAGCTTCAAGGTTTGAATATAGATTAAAATGTCTCCATAATAGGGGTCCAAATATGAGATAAGGAAGACACATTTATCCATGAATGAATTGTCATGAATAATGTCCTCATCTAGTTTAGGTAAGTCTGATATCAACTCGGCAAAAACTAGCGATTTCTTAGACTTCGCCGAAGAAAAATCGAAGTCAAATTCTTGCAAAATAACAATCCACTTATTGTATTTTCCCCCTATGATACGCTTGGTGAGGAAGTATTTAAATGGATTGATATCTACAACTATGGTAGTTTTTCAAACCAATATATAATGTTGTAATCTTTGAATTGCATGTATGGCGGCCAAGGCTAGCTTCTCTATATGAGCATACTTAATTTCAAGACCGACTAAATTTCGACTAAGATAGTAGACAATGTGCTCATGGATCTCATTATCCTCCTGAACTAGAACCATACCAATCATACCTTCGAATGTGGTGATATAAAGAAAATAGTCTATTGTAGTTTGGAGGCTTCAACAAAGGCACCGATACCAAGGATTTCTTAAGAGCATCGAAGGATTCCTAGGATCACTCATCCCATATAAATGGAGTATCCTTTTTCAAAATATGCATTAAACCCTTAGTTAAATTGGCATAGTTCACTATGAACCAATGCAAGAAGTTATCCTTCCCCTGTAAACCCTGAAGTTTTCGAATGTTGTGCGGGGGAGACAATCAAAGTATTGCCTCAACCTTCATAGGATCCACCATGATCCCATGCTCATAGACTAAGAATCCTAAGAGACGACCAGATCTAACGTAGAAGATGCACTTGTGAGGGTTCAAACGGATGTGATAATAACGACATCTCTCAAATACTAGTCGAAGGTGAATGCAGTGATCCACTCTCTTGCGAGAGTGAGCAGCGAGATCATCGAGGTAAGCTTTGACAATATTCTTGAGATTGTGAAAATAAAAGGTCATGGCACGTTGGAAGTTTACTATGGAGTTTTTAAGGCCGAAAGGAATTTTCTCGTATGAAAAAGTTCCCAAGGACAAATAAACATCGTCTTGTGTTGATCCTCGGGTTTAATTTGAATTTGATTATATCCTAAAAATCCGCCCATAAAAAAAAAATCGCTTCTCGCACACTCATCAAGAATCTAGTCAATGAAAGGAGTTGGGAAGTTGTCTTTAGGACAAGCCTTGTTCATGTCTAGAAAATCCATACATATGTGGATGGTTCCTTGTTTCTTATTCACGGAAATGAGGTTGGATACCCATTCGGTCAAAGGAACTGGATAGATGAAACCGACACTAAGGAGCTTCTCTACTTCTGCCTTAATAGCAGGGGACTTCCTAGGATTAACAACTCTAAGATGTTGTCAAACAGGTCTAGCATACAAATAATTCTTGATCTCATGTTCGACAATGCTAGGGTCGATCCCTGGAATATCTTCTTATGATCAAGCGAATACGTCACAAAATTCTTTGAAGAGATCAGTGTAGATCTGAATTTCTTCAGGCAAAAAATCCACACCAATATATACGTTTTCAATTTTTCCAGGAATTCAAGAGATGTCGATCGTGACAATAGGATAAATATTCTCCATGTTTCCTTTGGCATAAATACCATGCATATCTAGCGGAACCATAATATAACCGACCATCTCACTCAAGGTAGATATAAAGTTGTCTTGTTCGATATTAACAAGTTTTGGGAGGAAGTACAAGCGATGATGCATATCGTCCCATGGCCTATAGAGACCATTCATGGCCTCTAAGATGGCTTCATCCAAAGGTAAAGTATCATTGAGGAAATCATGTGAACAAGATGATTGGGTGGCCCATACGAGATCCTCCTCGTCCGTCTACGAAGAAAAAGGATCTGGGTTAGCATTACTGTTAAGAATATCCTAATATGAAACCTATGTTATCGGTAGTGGTATTTCCATCCCAATGTGTGATTGACCTTCACATGAGATAGTCAGGGAAGGTAGGTTCCAAGGTTCGTTGAAATACGAAGTATGGAAAGGAACGGACCTCATCGACGACAAAGACTCACTAGAAGGAATAAATGTGATGGATTGGTGACATGAAATCAAAGGTACCCATGAGAGAGGAATACATTATGACACCAATATCCTCAGTTGTCCGCTGAGAATTTTCGATCATTGGGATCAAAGGTCCAATTGATGCATTAGGACTAGCATGCACAAAGCACAATTGATCAATCTTCACTATTTTCTCTTCGTGAGGAAAGCATAAAGTGTGAAAAATAGACGACATGACTGCATTCATGGCATAAGTCCAATTATTCCCTATTAGTAAATTATAGTCAAGAGGCGTATCAACCACCTCGACATCAACCTCCATTGTCTTTCCACCTAACTGGACTGGAAAATAGGAAATAATTACATGGGGTCGAAATGAATGACCATCAAATGTGGTCAACATAGTCATAGATTGGGATAGAGTCGAAGAGCCAATGGCTTTCCAACATGTTAGGGACATCACACAAGTTGCAACACCTTCATAAATTACAGTGTGTTTGATGGTATATTTAGTGTACTCCACATGGATTTGAAAGGCCACATGGTAAGGCAAGTGAGGATTAACATCTGTGACATCAAACTTAATAACCTTCAAGCCACATAGGTCTAGAGATCCTAAATCAGATAAAAAGGTGTTCCTCTGTGAAGGACATATCTGGAGCACCTCCAAATCTGACATCGCATAAGCGGTTTGACCCAGATCTTCGACAATCGAATAGTTTAGGGAAGCTCTTGCATTAGGATTGTGGGCAGAGCGTTTCAGTACTCCTTTCAGAATACGAGGTAGAGGCTCTGTCTTTTCGATCTACAAAGGTGTTTCCGGAGGAGGGGGAGACTCTAGACCTGTAATAGTCTGTGAAGAACCGTAATGTAGTCTCAATATAAGCACCTTGTCAAAAGATATAAGCTATGTAGTCTCACGGTCATCACGAAAAACAATGAAAATAGTTAATTCTAAATCGGTGATATCTTCATTTCCGGAGCTCCGATTTGGACATTTATTTTTTGAACTTGGTTTATTTTGTGAGAGGTACTCAGATCTACAATCGGTTTGGAAAAATTCTACACCAATTGCTACAAAAATCTGCAAAATCTTGTGGTCGTCCTAGGAAAAATCCTAAAAAATTGTTGATTTTAAATCAACAATATCTTGACCTCCCGAACTTTGATTTGGATGATTTTTTTTTTTTGAAATTGGTTGTTTTTCAAGAGGAACTCAGATATAAAACTAGTTTCTTCACATCCTCTCAAAAAATCTACATAAATTTATCTAAGTGTCACGACCCTCATTTTTCTTCTTCTTTTAAAAACTTGCAAAATAGAAAAAAAAATATCATTTTCTTGGTTGAAGAAAGTTCTTTGATACCACTTGTTAAGTACCAAAAATATGAAAAAACATTCACCACTCAAGATACAAAATATAATACAGAAAATATCCTTGATTAATATAGAAACCCTTAAGCTAGGGCAACACCTTACAGATGATCATTTTAAGGAAGGGGTCCACTCATGTTCACTTTCCTCTTCGAGGGGGAAACCTCCTACTAAGATACACTCCAAATACAATATTATCCAACCATGTTCATTACATTGTTTACATCCCTTTATATAATACTACCTACCACCTACGAACATTCTAGAGAAGGAACCTTATTTCTTGCATTCACACTAGGCCTTATTTATTAAAAGTGCCATTTGTACACAACAATACTCATCTACTATTATTCCCCTTAGGTAACTCCCTATGCACCCCATATTATTCTCCCTAGCTACATTAGATTTGTCTTGAGGTTCTTGTTACACTGTTTTTTCTTCAACAAGATTTACTCAATTAGAATTCACAAACAAGTAAATTAGGTTCCAACTAAGCTACGAAATAGCATGGGGTGACAATATATAACTTATCTATGCCACCTTCGTTCTTCATATGATGATCAATAATTATTCTTATGAAGGATGGTGCAACAATTGACACACATATACATACAAAGATGACTTTTGGTTTAACTTATCATTTTTATTCACGAATTAAAGATAACAATTTTTAAAAATATGCAAAAATAACTTGAACTACGATTAATACACATTGATCATTACCATTTAACACTAGTATCACATGAGATTATTAGTTAGAGCATTTTGAGAAGATGACTTTTGGTTTAACTTATCATTTTTATTCACAAATTAAAGATAACAATTTTTAAAAATATGCAAAAAATAACTTGAACTATGATTAATACACATTGATCATTACCATTTAACACTAGTATCACATGAGATTATTAGTTAGAGCATTTTGAGAATTAAACTTGGATCTCAAGTTGCACTTGAAATTAGAATCATGCCACTAGACCAAACACCCTCACATGGATATCATCCATCAATGATGAATTATTGTGGAATGGTTTTATTTTATTATTAACTATTTTATTTACAAGGTGAATGGGAAAATGGAACTACTTTTAATTTATGAAGTTGCAATTGTAATAAAAGATTGAGAATAAACATTTGGTGTAAAAAATGGGAATTGAATAGATTCCCTCATTTGATGACTAAAACTTAAAACGGCTAAAAATGTTTAGTGTAAAAAATGGGTGAACACACCACATTCAAAGACTATTCAAAGACTAGGACTTAGAATATGACTCCTTATACCACTCAACCATCTAGCACAAGAAAGAAAACTACATAATCCATGTGCCATTGATCAATTGAAAGTTAAATTTAAACCCACCCTTTAAGATAAATGTTAACAACAATAATATTATATTAGTCAATAAGTACACTACATCTAATCCCTTATGTTCACTCACCTTTCCACTCCATCTTAATTGGGTGTGTTGGCTTTGAATAAGTACACTGTATCTAATCCCTTATGTTCACTCACCTTTCCACTCCATCTTAATTAGGTGTGTTGGCTTTGAATAAGTACACTATATCTAATCCCTTATGTTCACTCACCTTTCCACTCCATCTTAATTAGGTGTGTTGGCTTTGAATAAGTACACTATATATAATCCCTTATGTTCACTTACCTTTCCTCTCCATCTTAATTGGGTGTGTTGGCTTTGAATTTGACCTTATTATGTGCTTTTGTTTATCTTAATTGGGTGTGTTGGCTTTGAATTTGACCTTATTATGTGCTTTTGTTTATTGTCATGTGGCATAAATTAAGAAAAACATCCAACAACTTGGATGTTTTTCT
>JASDQU011101463.1:1042-16435 GCA_032191745.1 Picea mariana
AACTAATGGCCTAGAGCTGACATAAATAAAATAACATTACTAATCTAATATGCCCCAATTAAGTGGTAATGAGCCAATATTAGGGCTTAACACTTCTTGCCAAAGATGTAGCTACCACCTTCCCTTAATCCAAAGAAGAGGCCATCAATAAGACTCAATAGTTCGAGCTCATTTATTCCCAGTCAAGCTACTTATATATAGTCCTACCTGACGCCTTGAGACCCGTACTGTTCATCCAGAAAAAACCTGGGATGTCTCACTCAGCAGATGGATTGATTGGTGCCACAACAAACCACAATCCATACCCCCCACAACCAACCACATATGGTACACATCCATACCCAATGGTTTATGGAGGATACCCTTATTATCCTCCTCCCCCCTATCAACAACCATACCCTGTTTCCCTTCCTCCACCCATAAGTGGACCCTAGCCAGCACACACAATGCGCCCGACTGTCCAACCAAATGCTGGTACCCCCTCCACCTTATCTTACACCCTAAGCACTAGCGAAAACGCTACGCCTTCCTATGTACCCTATGGATCATTGCCTCAAAATAATTCGTACTTCCCATTTCCTGGCCCTCTGCAAATGATGGATCTGCCACACGTTGGAGTCAACTTTGTTCAACCGTGTCCCATTCAAAAATATCACAATTTTGAACAACTGAATACAGAAAATATGACCCACCAATATAAGAATGCCAAAAAGAAAGGTAAAAACTGAAACAACAATAATCCAGTACCAGGAGGGAACTAGAACACCCCCCAATAGAATCAACCTCCCGGGGGCAACCAGAATCAGGTGAACCAAAATCCCCAAGGGGGAAATAACAACAAATTCCAAGGGAAGAAAAACAACAATATTAAGAGAAACTTCTCTTGTGCCCTTTGTGGTGAGTATGGCCATTATACTCACCATTGCCCCCAAATTGTTGACTTCAAATGGATAAAAGAATCTGATACTAGACCACATCCCCCAGCACCACCTACCTCCTAGAAATCCCCACAACAATATGTGCAGCAACCACCTCCGTCCGTGTTGCAAAACACCATACCACACCAAGGGGTGATGAACACCCAATAAGACATGCAGCCCACCCCACAACAGGTAGGACCATATCACAACTTGATTACTTCTGAAGATTGAACTACCCTCCTCACTAGTGAGGAGGACGTTCTTCTACAAACACGCACTCGTCAATATAATGCACCCCCTGAGTCTTCTCCCACTACCTCAGAATCAGCCCCAATCCCCACAGGACCACCCTTGATGATTCCACGCCTTAATACTGAAACACCTCTTCGCATCCCTCACATCCCATTGCGAAGGAATGTCAACAACCCTCAGGATAGGGCGGTCCACAACTATAGTCTGCTAGATGACTTGGCACAATCTCCTGCTTCCATGTCAGTCTCAGAAGTCCTTCAAACTTGTCCTAGTCAATGGAAGTCATTACTATCCACCCTAGGGGAAGTTGACCCTGCTGATACCTGGCTCATCACATTTGATCTTGATAGTGGAGAACCTCGCCTCCCCACTCTTGTCGCTTTTCAAATACCAATTAAAATATGGATCACAGTCCATCAATGCATCATCGATGAAGGTGCATCTACTTGCATCATGTACAAATCCGTATGGCATAAACTTATCTCCCCTGAGCTCATACCATCCACCATCACCTTGCAAGCTTATGACAGACGACGATATTCTCCCAAAGGGATCTTCCAAAATGTCCCCGTCGAACTCGGGGGAAAAACCTTTCTTATTGACATTGAGGTTATCGATGTCCTACTCGATTACAATATCTTGTTTGGTCATAGTTACATGTATGCTATGAAGGTAGTCGCCTCTTCTGTGTTCTGAACCATGATGTTTCCCCGTAACGAAAAGATCATTACCATCGATCAAGTGTCACATTACAAGCCTAACCCTTCATCCAACATCGACAACATCCTCCCTTTTGTCCACACTAATCCCAAGGCCTATCCACTCATCGAGATGGGCCCCAGAATTTTTAAAGACCCATCCTTGCTAGGGACATACCATGGAGCACCACCGCTCATCCATCCCTTAGCACAAGTATGTGTCGTCTCCACCAACGAAACGACAACTGAAGATACTCTCCCTCCCACAGAGGCCTCTTTTATCCCTAACGTCCCACTAGCCACAGAGATTCTTCCTCAGGAATCCCATGGAAATTATTCATCTCTACCTATTCCTGACACCCCCCTCCCCCAGGGCCGTATCCTTCTTTAGGAAACAATCCCCCAAGCCATTACCCAAATCCCTTTTTTTTACCCCCCACCAGGCGTATAAGTTTTCTAGGTAACCACAATGCTCACCCTTCCTAATATGGTGTTGGAAATCCCATTATGGTATCTACATCCCCCCACAATGGTTCCTCAACCACCCCTCCCTCCCCAAACCAAAGAACTCTTGATGCAAATTCCAATCCTTACCCCAACCACACCACCCTCACCCCCACTCGCTAGTACCACTGCCACATCTAGGGGTAGACGAAAGAAGAAATAGCCCACCGCTCCACTTCCACCATGAGTACAACCTCCTTTCACACTCTGCGAACAAGAAGGACACCCCACAAATCGATGTCCTTCTCTCCCACAGCTATGTAATCTGATCCAACTTTCACGGGCACCCACCTCCCCCATTGCTTCATCTAGCACAACTAATACTCCTACCCTAACTACCATCATAGGTAGCAAAGGGATGTGAACCAAATTCACATGTGCCATCTGTTCAGAGTATTTCCATTACACCCACCATTGCCCTACACTATCTCAATTTTGGTAGATGCTCACAGCAGTTCGTAAAAGATTTCAACAATCACCTCCTCCATCTGACATCCATTATTTCACAACATCAGTCAATGATCATATGACATTTCCTTACTCTCTATGTGAATCATTATATCATTTCACATATCAATGTCCTATAATCATTGAATACAGGCATCACCAATTGGCTCTGGTTCAAAATCCTACACCCTCCCCCCCCCTANATTACCCCTATTCCATCACCAGGGGTTATTCATATCCTTTCTCCTGATCCTGAGGCCCTCCCTACTCCTCCATGGTTCTTGGATGATTTATACGAAGATTTACCCCCAAATCCCCCCAATTCTATAGTTCATTTCCCCACGAAATTTTTATGTCAGACTACAATTTTTAACCCATAGTATCTTGATATTTGGTTTATGTCGAGTGAACCATCACAATCCCCTTGCATCATACCCCCTTCTTCTTTACCACCAAAATACAAGAACATGGTGACAGTCACCGATGTCACTCGTCTAGATCCCCTATATTCTCGACAGTTCCACTATGATGAATACATCCTCAAGGAGTTAACTACCCTCGATTGCCCATGTGGTGCGCTCCACCATAGAGTGCTCTTTCTTTCACAAGAATCCTTCATGCCTCCTAACCAAAACCCCATATACATAATCAAAACCAAATATTTTATCCCATCAGGGAACATAGATTGGTTCCATAACCCTATCCCTACTCCTGACACTTTTGAAGAGGTCAATATGGCCAACATTTCACCCACCGTCAAAATCAACATTTCCATAAAAAATGGAATCATTGAGGAAATCACCATTAGCACTGCATGCTCTTCTGAAGAACTCATAGCTTACAAATCTCTCTTCCAGGAATACCAGAAAATGTTTTCCTAGTCATACACAGATATGCCTGGCCTTGATCCCTCTATTGTCGAACATCGTATAAACACCTGGCCTGATATCACACTTGCCCGCCAAAAGCAACTTCTGCTACACCCATCCAAAGTCGTAGCCATCAAAGCTGAGATTGAAAAATTACACGCTGCTAGGTTCATCTACCCCATTGCCTATAAATCATGGGTCTCCAACCCCATCCCTGTTAACAAAAAATAGGGCACCATCCGTGTCTGTACGGAATTTCATGATATCAATCACGCCTATTCCAAAGACAACTTTCCAACACCCTTTATCGACCAAATTATCGATGATTGCGTCAGTCACAAGGATTTTTCGTTCATGGACAGTTTCTCTAGCTACAATCAAATTCAAATTCAACCATCCCATCAGTGCAAAACCACATTTACTACCCCCTGGGGCACCTTTTCATTTCATGTCACACCTTTTGGCCTCAAGAACGCTGACACAACTTTCCAATGGGCCATGATATAAATCTTTCATGATCTGGCTCATATCATCCTCGCATGATTGGACAACCTCACAGCTTGATCCAAGAAACACACTCAACATCTCGATGATTTATGAATCATATTCCAAAGCTGTTGTTAGTACAACATCCGCTTGAACCCCCTCAAGTGTGTNATCATGGCCCATTGGAAAGTTGTGTCAGCGTTCTTGAGGCCATGATATAAATCTTTCATGATCTGGCTCATATCATCCTCGCATGATTGGACAACCTCACAGCTTGATCCAAGAAACACACTCAACATCTCGATGATTTATGAATCATATTCCAAAGCTGTTGTTAGTACAACATCCGCTTGAACCCCCTCAAGTGTGTGTTCTGTGTCACTGCTGGATGCCTCCTTGGGTTCATTGTTTCCCAATGTGGCATTACCGTGGACCCCCTCAAAGTCCAAGCTATCACAAAACTTCCAGGCCTCTCTACCCTGTTGGGCTGCTCACAAACATCAGATGCTCCGACCTTTTTTTTGGATCTAAGGTTTCATCTGTTTTGGCTATTGTTCGTCTTGTCTCCCTTGTTCAACTCATTAAGTTGGTTGTCCATGAGAGACTCCTCATATTCTGATTGAGTTAAATGGGGAAAAGGGGAGGACTCTCCCAAAAAATGGATTTTAGGATCAAGCTCATCTATTTCTTCCCCTTCCCCATTAGCAACCAAGTTGTTCTGAAGAGGAGTCTGGATCCTCTGATCATCTCTAACTCTGCCCCTTTGTTCCCTTGGAATAATCTGATGCGTATTGTTATTCGGCCTCCTGAATTTGCCTCTGTTGTCAACATTTTGAGGATTTCAGTATGTCTATTTCCCTTCCATTTTAACTCTCTCCATCTCTGTAGATAGAGATTTCACCATCTTGGTCAATTCATCCACTTGAGGGTGAGACACAGAGGAACCGAAGGTAGATGCCTCGGATGGTCCCTTTCATCTGTCTGTACCAGCCTTATTTCTGAGCCTGTTAACTACCAACACATTGGATTCTACTTCTAAGGCCGCGTCTTGCATATTAGCTAGGGAAGTATCTCTTCTTTCTCTAAGTAGGAGGCAAAAATTAGGGTCAAAAGCACCAGCATAAGTGATTTTGGCAGAGGCTTTTAAGGGTTTGATCTCAGCAGGGATTTTATCATACATTTTATTGAATCTTTTGGAGAAATCGGAGACAGACACTCCTTCCAATTTTTTCAGGGACCCAAACTCTGTCATGATACATGAAATCTTTTTTATCCCCCCAATATATAAAGAAGGCATTATCTAGGGCCTCAATCCTTGCAATATATCCAGGCATCAGCCCCCTAAACCATTTTCTAGCTTCACCATCGAGGCTCTGGACAAAAACTCTCATCTAGACATCTTCATTTTCAATGTTCAGGTTATCTACATAACTGTAGAAGGCGATGAGGTGCTCTTTAGTAGTTATGTATTCTTCTCCAGTGAACTTGGGAATGCATTTCAGGTAATCCCCAATAGGGAGAGAATTCAGAGGTTGAGTTAAAACGAGAGGAGCATATCCGGCCACTACTATAGAATCCATTTTGTTTACAAGAGGATTAGCTCCTACCATCGGTTTGTGAACGGGGGGAGAGCTAGGAGGAGAAGGAATTCAACCCGGGGAGACTAGAAATGAGCTTGAAAGGGGAAATGAAAATAGTAGAGGATTAAGAGAAGAGGCTACCGGTCTCAAAGAAACATAAATTTTTCTTTCTCTGGTAACAACAATGACCGCAGGAGGAGGGGTGGAAAAATATTCTGGGGTGCTGGGTCTAAACCATGGTACAAGTTCAGGGGAAAGGGGAGTGACAAGGCTTCCTCCCTCTAATATAAGACTGGGAGGGGATAGCTTGACAGGAACACTCCCAAACTTTAAACTTCGAGACAATCCAAAAAATGATATATCAGGAAAAAGAGAAACGGATATAGGAGTGTCTACAGGAGGACAATGGAAATCATTAGCAATACCTGTTTTATCGGTAGAAATACCTTCTTGAGGGGCCTCTTCCTTTCTATTAACTTTCTGTGGATCAGCTCGAGGCATAGCTAGAGGCAGTTGTGGATGAGATCATGTGTGTCTGCCTTTTGGAGCCAGCTAAACTAAGGGTTTGGACCAGTGGATTTGTCATAATTGAGTCGCCAGGTGCACAACAACAATCTTAGAGGGATTTGATGCCTGATGCACCTTTAGAATCAAAGGCTCAATGTCATTCAATCCCAGGGAAAATCTTCAATTTCATCCATGGCAATGGTGCCAGAAATGTTAGCATCATAATTCATCCTCAGATTGCGATAAGGACAAGCCTGATACCCATCGTTTTTTTTTTCTTTATGCAATAGGTTGGTTATAAAAGGATGATCAGGTGAGAGAGTAAACTCAGAATGATATCGTTTAACTCAAGAAAATGGGATGGATATGCACAGCTAAGTGATGTATTGGTCTAACTTAGGCCAGTAAGTTGCATAATGGTGATTGAGTGGAGGAAAATGAGAGAGGAATGAAAGTTTGCTCTAGACGTCCAGTCTTCCAGTAGTCTTTAGAGGAAAAGTCTCAGATACAAGATCCTCCTAGATCTGAAAACTTCAAGAAGCTGAAAACACTACAATAATAAATATAGTCAAACCTACACTATACTATGATCACAGCACCCAATTGGATCCTCCATGCCCGGGATTTCAGAGTCAGAAGCAAAAATACAAAGAAAGGAGATGGCAGCCATTAAACAAGAAGTCTCAAGCAACAGTTCATAACCAGAGAACCAAAAAATTCATTAAATCTTTACAATTCAGGAGCATATCTCTACCACTGATTGATACAAAAATGGAAAAAATGCCTACATATACTTAGAGAAAAATAGTAGCAGCAGGCTCGAGACGCTGCATTGAAGGCATTACGTCTGCATGTTTACTAGCAGACTGTGCATGCAGTCTCTGGACAATCATGCAGTTGAGTCAAACATAACCGAGTTCTAGAACAGTCCTGCAAGGAGTTGACAAGCTAACAATTCTTTCCCAGGCTTTCTATTTATGGTAGAAATGATGTCCACCCACCACCAACCACTACAATAACTATTTTTCTCAGAATCAGGTAAGGCCCAGGTCAATCCTGCACCTTGGAAAATGTGGCCGCCTCTGCATTTTTCCACTTGGAGCTGAGTTGGATTCCTACAGGGATGGCTAGGCAGACATGGATGGAGATGACGAGGCTGAGATGAGACTGACGTGGAAGGAGGAGGAGACAAGTGGTGAAAATGGATTACTCGAAGGGGGCTTCGACAATAGGGATCGGGAAAATGAGAGAGGGGGCCTTCGACTCACTTGCCCAAAATCGTGAAAGGGATAATCATGATTATATCTCGATCGTCGATCAGGATGAGTCATGGACCTTCGATCTGGTGGGGTCGAGGGTGACTAGATTGAGGGGAGACGGATAGTAGAAGGTGTTGAGGTGGAGGTGACCAGGAGAGAGACACATGGCAGGAGGTGAGAGGATGATGAGCTGAGGAGGGGCCATGTGGATGGATCAGAGAGAAGGGACATGACACCTGGGAGAGCGAAGGACACGTTGCTTATGATGGAGCAACGTGGAAGGGAGAGGGATAGGTTTCAGAAGGCAAGAGGGAGCAAAGGGGAAAGGGATATACCATGAGGGTGAGTGGAGGAAAAATGGTAGGGGAGGTGAAGGCGGTAAGTGGAAAGGGGAAGTAGTAAGATGTCTAAGGGGGTCCATGCAAAACTGCCTCATTCTAAACCCCCCCCCTCGGCTTAGATATGCACCATGTGGCGTTTGGTTGGATGGCTGAGATGATTTTGGCATTTTCAGATTTGGTGATTCCCAATGCAGTGGAGGAGCGACCCTCTATATTTCAAAGTCATGAAAGTCGAAATGGTGCCCAGGATTAATCATGCACCATGCATCCCCATGATGGATGGTTTAGATCCCATTGGTGCTTTCACTTTCATAATCCCAAAATCCTCTTGTCCCCCTTCTCAGGCCCCGCCTCTCCATAGAAACCTAAGCTATGACTGTGGGCTAGGCTCCCGGGGCTCATCGCTTTTCATGTTTTGGGGTTTTGAAATGCAAGGGTGAACCATGTCCTCCCAACCTGCGATTCCCAAAATGCCGACTAGCTGACAACTGTCCCTGCTGTGATCAGATGACACAGACTACTTCATGACAATGGCCACAATGGATAAGCACACGAGCTAATCCTAGTGTAACTCAGTGGATCTGACTTTCCCGATGACCCTCAATTTGCTTCCTCAATGTATCCTAGCCGCTAAAAACAAATCTCTGCATGCTCGCTTGATTTGAGTCATTGTTCAACTGTTCTTGGTGCTATAGACAACGAAAATGGAGACTTCACTGACCACACTTAGGATTGGAAAGGCGAAGGTTCAGATATGGGAAAAGGAGAAGTCACCAGCCTTAAGGAGAACAAAGAATCTCACGACTAATTTCTCTCAGGCTCATTTTGACAGGGAAAACAGTCGACTAAAGAAAAAAATAATGAAGAGAATATATGCCCAAAAGGGAAAACTATGACTGGATCTGCAAGAAAAAGGGGAAATACAAACAAAAACTCAAACCTAGACCAAAACCACAAACCATGAGGGTAGGAAAAGTTTAAGCGCTAACATTTGTCTCCATGGGGGGTAGAGTCCTCCCTGTGAGGCTCTAAGACCGCTTTTGCAGTTTCAGTGCCTTAGTGTTGGGTTGTGGAGTCTTATTCAAACAAAACAAAAAAAAAAAAAAAATAACGTAAAACAAAGATTGTATATACAAAGATGGGATGTCGGTTGCAGATTTTAAACAATAAACCTTTTATTGAAGTGCCCATTCACAGGGCCCGAAAAAACCTCGTGACCATCCAGATTATGTAACCTGTAAGTGTTATTCGGGAACACTTCAGAAATATTGAACAGACCGCTCCAAAGGGCATCAAATATGCCATGGTTTCCTTTGTCCTATCTCAGAGCATCCCACTTGAGCACTAGGTCTCCCATATGGAAATTCTTTTTCTTCATCTTCCTGTCGAAGGCCTGTTTGATTTTCTGTTGATGCTCATGTCCTCTACCCAACATCTACTCTCTCGTTTGTTGTAATTCTATCAGTTGATGTATCCTCCTAACCATATCGTCAGTTTCTTCCTGGTAATCTTGGAAGAACTTTTCCACAGATAGGACTAACTGAGAAGGGAAAACTGCTTCAGTCCCATATACGAGTTGGAAAGGGGAGATGCCCAGGGACCTCTTTGTTGTCACTCTATCAAGCCACAAGGCGAATTTGAGTTTCAAATCCCATGCTTTTTTGTTGTATTCTAATAGTCTTTTGATGATTTTGATGAGGGATTTGTTAGAATACTCTGCCAATCCATTGCCTTGCAGATAGTAGGGTGTGGAGTGGATCAAAGAAATTCTGAACTACTCACAGAATCAGATCAATGGTTCAAAAATGAAAGATGCATCATTGTCGGTGAAAATTAGTCTCAGACAGCCAAACCTTGCTATGATATCCTCCAGGAAGCTGATGATTACCTTATGGGACATGCCCCTGGTGGGAATAACTTCTATCCACTTGGTAAAATAATCTGTGGCTGTCAGGATCCATCTATGTTGACCACTGGATACAGGATGAATTTCCTCGATGAAGTCTAGGCCCCACTGCTAGAAGGGTCCTGAAGCAATCACGGGCTTCAATGGCAAGGGTTTCAACTATTGTTTTCCTGATAATTTTTGACATTTAGCACAGGCTTTTACATTTGTGCAAACATCAGTGAACAAAGTGGGCCATAAATAACTAGCCCTGAGCATATTATGAGCCATCATTTTCCAGAAGTGATTCCCCCCATACGAGACATCATAAAATTTTGACATAATCCTTTGTGCTTCATGAGGGTCCAAACATCTCAGCAGTACCCCCAGGGGGTCTTTCCAGTACAGAACCTTCTCAATAAGGCAATATTTAATTTCTTTGAGCTTAAGAGCTCTTTCCTTTTTCCTCTGCATGCCATCAGGGGGCTTCAACTCTTGCAGAAAATATATGACATCCACGTACCAAGGGAATCTTGCTAACGGGGGGTCTTTCTGAGCATTTGTGTCATAAGGTTCATCTTGAGGACTTTTTGAACTTTCACCGATGAAGTTTATCCCCAAGGCTTCACGATTATATTTGGCTAGTAGTCTGGCTAAACCTTGACCTTTGACTAATTTGGTGGGCTTTATCTCCAAGTCAAATTCAAGGATTTGGGTTATCCATAGGCTCCTCCTTCCATCTATGTTAAGCTAGATGAGAATTTCCTTCACTGAAGTTGAAGGGATGTACGTAATTATTTTTGAATGGAGGACATAGACTCTAAAATCCTTGAGAGCTTTAACTAAAGTGTAGGCATGCTTATCCATGATATCATATTTGATTTCAGCATCCCTCAATTCCCGACTGAAAAAGGAGATAGGCTGCTCCAATCCTTCGACATTCTTCTATAGTAAAACGACTACCACTATGTCCAAAGAGGCAAATGAAAAGATCAAAAAATCCTTGGAATAGTCAGGACTGATCAGCACATGTGTCTTTGTCAGTTCCCTCTTGATCTGGTTGAAGGATTCCCTGGACTGAGTAGTCCATTTTACTTCGTTCCCCTTCCTGAGCATTGTTGTGATATGCTTCACCAATTCAGTGAAACTACAAACGAAACTTCTTAGAAAGTTAATCTTGACTAGGAAAGACTGGACCTTTTTCTTGGACCTTGGTAGTGATAAAGCCTGAATTGCTTCCACTCTGCTGGGGTCAATTCTGACCCCCTCAGCTGATACCATATGGTCTAGAAACTTCCCCTCCTTCTTGGAAAACAAAGATTTCTTAGGATTCAGGGAAAAGCCAAACTTTCTGCATTTCAGGAAAACTCTTTTCAAATGATCACAGTGCTCTTCATCAAATCTGGATAATACTGTAATGTCATCTAGATAGATGACTACAAACTTGTCCTTTTCTCCAATGAAGGTGATATCCATGGCTCACTAAAAGGTTGCCCCTGTGTTCATCAGTCCAAAGGGAATTTTGGCATACATGAATGTGCCCCAGGGAGTGGTGAAGGTTGTCTTTTCCCTGTCCTTAGGCAGGACCGATATCTAATTGTAGCCTGAAAAACCATCAATCATGGACATCCTTGATGCACTAGTTACCCTTTGTAATATGTGTTCCATCTTCATCAAGGGGTAATTGTCTTTCTTTGAGCTTCTGTTTAGGTTTCTGAAATCGACACAAAGTTTGATTTCACCACTCTTTTTCCTTATTGGGACCAAGTTGGACACCCACTCTGAGTATCTCAAAGGCATGATGATCTGAGAATCTAGCAGCTTCTTTAATTTTTTCTCCATGATAGGAAACAACATAGGATTAATCTGTTTTAACTTCTACCTGAAATGCTTATCCTTTTCTTTCAATGGGATCTTATGCTTGATGACAATTGTGTCATACGTTTTGAGATCTTCATATGTCTAGGTGAAAACATGAGAAAACTACTTCAGAAGCTCGACATATTCAACCCTCTTCTTCTTTGTCAAACTGCTTGAAAATTTGACAAACTTCGGCTCCTTCTCCATGCCAATGTTGCATTCAAATATGTCTGCATCATCAACTGGCTTCGTAGCTTTCACTGCCACATCATTATTGTCAAAGATCCTCTCCAATGGGACTAATCCATTTGGGATGTGATTACTTGGTAGTTGAACAATGTGATGATTATCAATTTTCTTTAAAAGCAAATTAGTAGGGGAGCCACTTTTAGGTTCATGTTCCTGGTCTATTTGTAATACAGAAAATTCCTCTATTGTCTCCATGAACCTTCTTATCTCAATATCATCCTCAAATGCCTTCCAATGCTTGACATTATCTGGTATAGAGGGTCTGTATTTTACCTCTATATTGTACTTGAGCTTGGGTGGAAGGGGAACTTTGAAATTGCCCACCAAAACAACCAAAGAATCGGCCAAAGTATTCTCCTCTCTAGGAATGAATGAAATATTGAAAGCAAGAAGAAAGGTTTCTATTAAATCCCATGCTTCATTCCAAGACATTGGCCTTTCCTAGAATCAAAGGAATACAAGTCATGGTAGGCCTTCGTGACTTCTAGTCTTATCTCTTCCATGACAGTTTTAGGCATGAGGTTGTGGGAAGCCCCTGAATCCATCAGAAAATTATGCAACACCTTGTCATGTATGTTTAGGGATGTGTAGAAGGGAGGGGATGAATCATCTCTATCTTCTACCATAGGACCTAGGATGACTGCAGGATTTTCATCTTGCAAGTTAATTGAGTCTGTGGGGTGGTATGAGGGCTCAGACTAAAGCATCTTAGAGAGGCTTTTCTTGAAATCCTCATGTTTGACCAGTTCAGAGAAGGGAATAGGGATTCTAATTTTCTGAATTTTGTGCTTGAAATTAAAGGAGGATGAGAGATTTTGAGTTTCAGGAATAGGGATATGGGATGCTAGGGAGGGGGCTTGTATCTTCTTATCTTTATCATTGTCAGCCACCTCTTTATTAGGTCTCTCTATCTCTTTGGGCCGCTCATAAACATTAGATGCTCCAACCTTTTTTCTGGATCTGAGGTTGTATTTGTTTTGGCTACTATTCGTCTTATCTCCCTTGCTCAACTCATTAAGCCGGTTGTCCATAAGAGACTCCTTGTATTTTGATTGAGTCAAATGGGGGAAAGGGGAGGAGTCTCCCAAAAAATGGATTTTAGGATCAAGCTCATTTATTTCTTCCCCTTCCCCATTAGCAACCAAGTTGTTCCTAAGAGGTGTCTGGATCCTTTGATCATATCTATCTCTGGTCCTTTGTTCCCTTGGCATAATTTAAGGCATATTGTTATTCGGCCTTATGAAGTTGCCTCTATTGTCAACATTTTGAAAATTTTGGTATGTCTGTTTCCCTTCCATTTTAACTCTCTCCATCTCTACAGACAGAGATTTCACCATCTTGGTTAATTCATCCACTTGAGGGTGAGGCACAGAGGAACCGAAGGTAGATGCCTCAGATGGTCCCTTTCTTCTATCTGTACCAGCCTTATTTCTGAGCATGTTAGCTGCCAACACATTGGATTCTACTTCTAAGGCCGCATCTTGCATATTAACCAGGGAAGTAGCTCTTCTTTCTCTAAGTAGGAGGCAAAAATCAGGGTCAAAAGAACCATCATAAGTGATTTTGGTTGAGGCTTTTGAGGGTTTGATCTCAACGGGGATTTTATTGTACATTTTATTGAATCTTTTGGAGAAATCGAAGACTGACTCTCCTTCCATTTTTTTCAAGGACCCAAACTCTGTCATGTAATACATGAATTTTTTTTTATCCCCCCACTATCTCAAGAAGGAATTATCTAGAGCCTTAATCCCTGCAAGAGATTCAGGGGTCAACCCCCTAAACCATTTTCTAACTTCACCATCGAGGCTCTGGACAAAAACTCTCATCCAAACATCTTCATTTTCAATGTTCAGGTTGTCTGGATAACTATAGAAGGTAGCGAGGTGCTCTTCAGCAGTTATGTATTCTTCTCCAGTGAAATTGGGAATGTATTTAAGGTAATCCCTAGTAGGGAGAGCATTCAGAGGTTGATTTAAAATGAGAGGAGAATATCTGGCCTCTACTATAGCGTCCATTCTATTTCTGGGAGGCATAGCTCTTGCTATCGGTGTGTGAATGGGGGGAGAGATAGGAGGAGAAGGGATTCAACCTAGGGCGACTAGAACTAAGCTTGAAAGGGGAAATGAAAAAAACAGAGGATTAAGAGAGGAGGCTACTAGTCTCAAAGAAATAAAAATTTCTCTTTCTCTGGTAACAACAACGACCGCAGGAGGAGGGGTGTAAAAATATTATGGGGCGTTGGGTCTAAACCATGGTACAACTTCAGGGGAAAGGGGAGTGACAAGGCTTCCTCCCTCCAATCTAAGACTGGGAGGGCATATCTTGACAGGAAAACTCCCAAACTTTAAACTTCGAGACACTCCAACAGATGATATATCAGGAAAAATAGAAACAAATATAGGAGTTCCTACAGGAGGATAGTGGAAATCATCAAAAATACCTTCTTGAGGGGCATCTTCCTTTTTTGATAACTTTTTGTGGATCAGCTCCAAGAGTAGCTAGAGGCAGTTGTGGATGAGACCACATGTGTCTACCTTTCGGAGCCAGCTGAACTATGGGTTCAAACTAGTAGAGTCATCACAATGGAGTCGCCAGGTGCACACCAACAATCTTAGAGGGCTCTGATGCCTGATGCACCTTCAGAATCAAAGGCTCAATGTCATTCAATCCCAGGAAAAATATTTAATTTCATCCACGACAACGGTGCTATAAATGTTAGCACCAGAGGTCATCCTCAAATTGCGATAAGGACAAGCCCGATACCCATCTGTTTTTTTTTCTTTATGTCATAGTTTGGTTATAAAAGGATGATCAAGTGAGAGAGTAAACTTAGAATGATATCGTTTAACTCAGGAAACTGGGATGGATATGTGCAGTTGAGTGAGGTCTTGGTCTAACTGAGGCCAGTAAGTTGCATAATGGTGAGTGAGTGGAGGAAAATGAGAGAGGAATGAAATTCTTCTCTGGACATCCAGTCTTCCAACAGTCTTTAGAGGAAAATTCTCAGATACAAGATCCTCCTGGATCTAAAAACTTCAGGAAGCTGAAAACACTGCAATAATGAATATAGCCAAACCTACACTATACTATGATCACAACACTTGACTGGATCCTCCATGCCTGGGATTTCAGAGTCATAAGCAAAAATACAGAGAAAGGAGTTCGCTGCCATTAAACAAGAAGTCTCAAGCAATAGTTCATAACCAGAGAACCAAAAAATTCATTAAAGATTTACAATTCGAGAGCATAGCTCTACCACTGATCGATACAAAAATGGAAAAAATGCGTACATATACTCAGAGAAAAAAAACAATAGCAGGCTCAAGACGCTCCATTGAAGGCATTACGTCTGCATGTTTACTAGAAGACTATGCATGAAGTCTCTTGACAATCGTGCACTTCAGTCAAAAGAAACCAAGTTCCAAAATGGGTTTGGAAGGAGTTGACAAGATGATAGTTCTTTCCTAGGATTTCTATTTATGGTGGAAATGATGTCCACCCACCACCAACCGCTACAATAAATTATTTTCTCAGGA
>JASDQU011101463.1:19424-30769 GCA_032191745.1 Picea mariana
CCCACCAGTTAGGGGTACCTCAGGTCCTGGAGGTAGCCTCCCAGTCATCGCCGCCCCCACTACAACCGCTCTCTAAACCACGGTCCGCCACACCACTAGAACACCCACACACTGCTCCAGGACTCCCTCATCCAGAATCCATGACCACATGCCCTTGGGCACTCCTTGTAGTACCAACTCCAAGCGGCGACGTATATCCTTGAAATCTACCCCAACCTCCATCAGAGGATCATGAGAAGCCCTTGCACCAAGGTCATCAAAGTGACGTCTCCCGCCTGCTCTATCATCCTCAGCTGACCTCACACCACCCGTGTCCCACCTCCGTCTCTCCTTGGCCCATGGCTCTCCTCGCGGTGGTCTCACTGGCCCATGATGTACTGGCACTCTGACTACCTCCACCTCTTGGCCATGCAGTCCCACATATGCACACATAACAAACCAATGATAACATCAACATCCATTTACTCACAAGAAACATGTTATACTATCGAAACAATCACATCACCAAAATACTTCTACATACCTCTGTGGTCGAACACCTCTCCTTGGGGTAGCACCATTTTCGGCTCATCCCAAAAATCCACCCCACTGTATGAAAATTGAAGAATGATCTATGGCATCTAACGCCACACCCGTGCAGCCTCGACCGTAAAATAGTGGCCACCCTCCCAACCACTGTGCCGAACCAAGATTGTCACCCACCGCTTCAGTCGTGACTCTAACACACCAGGTGCACCCAACAACACTCTAGGGCACAACATCAACACCCTCTCCAAAAACCATGCAACCAATATGGACCCAAAGGAAAACTCCCCCAAGTCAGTAGCACGACACCTGTCAAGTTTCCCTACCATCTTGGTGTGTAACATCAAGCCCCAGGCAAAATGCTCACCCGCCAGTGCCCTCTCTATGATCCTCAACTAACCCCCAGTGATCCTTTGAGTCGTGACAGAACCATAGACTCTCATGATCATCACTACCATGCAACGATGTACAAGGGCATTCATCCCCGTAATACTCACCATGGAGCTCGACATAAAGTTCTCCCCCGAACAATATCTCTGGGCTAAGACAACCAACTGCCCATCCCTGGGTACTATAGGGTCCACTGGTAATGGAGTTCCCTGAAAAGGGAGCCCTGTCAGAAAATACACATCCTCCACTACAATGAAGGCCAGATGCTCACCCCGCACCATAAAACAATGTAGATTCGGACTCCACATAGCAATCAGGAACTGCAATAGATACTCCTACGCCTGCACTAGCGAACACTCAAAAAAATTCAACAACCCACAAGTTGCCAAATCATTTCGAACCACTAGCTCCTCATCCCTCATTGCTTCCATTAGGAATTCCCAATCTCTCTCTCTCTCTAGTGAACCGACATTGTCCCACTGGTCACCTATATCCACATATATAACACTTGATTAGCCTTCACAACCCATAAAAACATCAAAATCTCCAAAAAAGATAAGGTTTTACAACCTTCATCTTTGCCTCAAAGACACGGCTGTTTTCTCCACAGGCACACACAATTGCACACCTTTTCATCCCCCTTTCATGCACTCATGTGTGACTGTTGGCCATGCAGAGGTGCATTCATGCACCCTTTTGTTATAACCCTAATTTTCACCAAACATACTTACCTGACATCTATCCATCCCATATGTCTTCTTTGCCAAGCTAGTACTGAACAACTCTGGTTAAAAAACCCTCATTATAAAGGCCCACGCACCCTGCTCCATTACTGCACGCATGTACACACTAGTTGCTCCAATACAACCCGCGTGTACCTACAAAAGCACGGTAAAAGGAAAGTTGCCGACGGAACACACAACTTTGGGCAAGTTAACTAAACCTTTTGGACATGCATGGTCGATCATTCGACCAAATACCTAGCTCCTTCTAGCCTATAAAAGAAGGGGTAAGGGTCCCATTTGAAAGGAGGGAAAACATAGTAAAGAAACTCTACCTGAATTTGTATTCCCCTTTGTCCAAGATTCTGCAACCATTTTGTGATTTCAACGAAGAAGAGAAGCAAGTGTGTTAGCAGTTGGTGCATAGTAAAAGAGGGGCCCAGGACCAGATTCATGGAGCAGTGGCCGACTTCATCATTGTAAGTTTCTTTGGTGAAGTTAATAATAAAGAAGTACTTTTCCCGTCCCACCATATGAGGTTTTTCATTGTTTATTGCATACATGTTGATTAAATCTCTAATCCATTAATCTATAGATCAAATGCATGTGGAGTTCTTTGTTTTTATTTTGTGAATGCAGGTCAGCCTTGGGAGGAGAGTTGCAGTCAAAGAGTGACCAAGCATGAAGAGAGATTGATATCAAAACGCTGAAAATAAGGTATGTTCACTTGATCTTCTTAATTGTGTATTTTCTTAAGAATAATGGGGATTAGGCTTGGGATGATTGTAAAAAGTAGGAATCTTTAGGTGTTTTCTGCATGCATGATTAAAACCCTAAGTGCTAGTCCGTAGGGGGATTTCCCACTCACAATAGAATTGGCGACTCCACTGGGGATCTCTCAGGTTTTTTGGGGATACTTTTTGGTAGTTTTAAATTGGTTTCATCACCTTTTTTCTGAGTTTCTGCAAGAGTCTGAGCTAGTAGGGATTCTGGTCTTCCATACCAATACTCCCTGCTTTCTTTGCTTGGCTACATTTTCTTTTTGGGAATTCATAGAGGTACTCGTGGCCTGTATAAGTCCTACATGCATGTACATGCGCCCTACCTTCACACAGCCTGCGTGCATACACCTGCTGATGAAGTGCTATCTGTGTGTCTAAGAACCCAGGAAATCCTTCTCAAGAAGAGGTAGTCATCCTCTCCCCTGCAAAAGTGATCCTTCTCAGGGATCTTCTGGGTCCTTCTAGGTCTCTGATTGAACAGTCCATAGTCAGGTAAAAATCTCAGATCAACTTTTTCCTTGCATCTTTTCCTGTCAAAGTAAGTTTCTATGTCTTCAAGGGATTCTGGTTCTCAATACCAGTACTCCCTTCCTGAGCTTAGACGCTTGTCTTGCTTTTTTTGAGGATAAACAGAGGCACATGTGGCCTGTAGTGGGCCTACACGCATGCATATGTGTCCTATCTTTGGGCAGCCCACGTGCATATGCTGGCTGTTGAAGTGACAGTCGTGTGTCTGTCTAGAAAATTTTGAAGAGGCAACCATCCTCTTCCCTGTCAAGTTTTTACTTCCCAGGTTTTTCTTGTTTCTTTTTGGTCTCTGTCATAAGTAGTTTTAACCTAGGTTGTATTATAGCATAGCTTGCTTTTTCATTTAAAATCTTTTTTGTGTTTTCCTAGCTTTTTAAACTTATTTTTAGCTTGAAATTTTAAGAAAAATTTGTTGCATTCATCGTGCATTCATTAGTTTGTTTTAGAATCTTTTGTTATTTCTGCTTTGATTGGAAGAAAATATAAAATAAAAAACTTATTTTGTTAGATCTCTTTCTTTCCTGGCATTTTCTTTGCATTATTATTTGAAAAAGAAAAATAAATTAGCATAGCGTTGTGTTTTCTTCTAATTTTAAAAGCATTTCAAAAAACAAAAATAATAAGAAGAAATATAATCATTATTTTCCAGTGTTCATGTAAGTTTCATCATTTTTCACAAAGATTCTTAACAACATCAGTTGCACTACCGTACCCCTTTTGAGTAAATCAAGCTTTAAAAAGAATGATAATTAAAAATTACTAGACTTTATGTTTGTAGGTTCCATCAACTAGATTAGGCTAGAGCCTTGATTTAGGTTGGAGAGGAAACTCTTCAAGGCTATAAAACAAACATACGAGTCTGTTCTAAGGAGTGTAGAAGTCCAGTAACATGGAAATTATTTAGGACCCCCCTCTAACACAGGGGATAAACATGAGGTTGCGTGTGGAAAGGTAGCGGAGATAACCCCTCCAAAGTCAGACCAAGCGTAGTGGGGAATGCATATAGAGGACTTGTCTTTGGATTTCGTGGATTGCATTTTCCACGGAGCTTCATAGGTCTCAAATCTGTTCTAGGTCCTCATTCATCCTCTAGAACACTTTCTTTCAATACCCTTGATAGGTTTCAGGCTTGATACCCTACTCATTGCAGTCCACCTGACTGTCGACTGTACCCGCCTGGTGATTGTTCACGAGCTGGAAACCTAGTTGAATTTATTTTAGGGACTTACACAGGTGACTGCGGGGGTATACCATAGTACCTAGGGAAGACATCAGGCCACACTTTGCAAAGTATACCTAGAGAGTGCTTCCGTATTCGAGTTGCACTTGCACCGGTAAGTTGCTCTAGTGTTGATTGGTGTAACTGTTCTTCCAACTAGTTAGTCGTTTTCTTGATTTGCCTTTAGGAACTTTTAGTGTGTGCTCTGTGCTTCATAGTTTTCCAAAGTGAGTTAGTCAGTCGTGGATTTGGGTCTCTGACCTAGGGTGTTATATTTCCCACTTTTCCGATTGAGAGGAATTTTCATTCTTTCGCTTAGAAACATGGAGCCACCTCTTTATAGGCGTTGTTTTGGTAACATTGGTTCTTCAGAGTCAATGTGTGAGAATTTTATGGATTTGAACGGTCTCGAAAGGGGAGAACCTCTGCATAAGATCTTCATGGCTAAAGTTCCTGACAATACCAACCAATGAACCCTTTTTCAAGGGGATTCTTGTGCTTTTTCTTTCTTCGGAAACATTGGTGTCCCTTTGATGGCCACTTTGTACATTCCTAGGTTGAATGTGGGACTACCAGTTTGGTTGGGTATCATTACAAATGTCCCGAATTCTCTTGATGCTTCTTAGTTAAGCACCTTAGGTCATGGGCACCCTGTTGAGTTTTCTTCATTAGCAAAGTCTCCTCCTCCTTCTCCCGCCTCTGGTGAAAGTATAGTTACTAGTAACCAGAAGTCTAAACAAAATAAAAAGAGGAAGAATAGGAAGAAGAAATCACCAACCTCTGCGAGTCATGTTGGAGATAGGTCGACAACCTCTGCAAGTCACGTTGAAGACCAGCACCCAACCTCTACAATTTATGCTGGGGGAAATCATCCACCCTCTGCAAGTCATGTTGGGGGAAAGAATCCAGTCACTGCTAGTCATACTGGTAATAGGTTTGTAGCCTCTGCAAGTCAAGTTATCGACCCATCACCAGCCTCTGCAAGTCATGTTGGAGATTTGAAACCAACCACTTCCAGTCATGTTGGGGGCATTAATTCTGTTGAGAAACCTAGATGGATAGGACGTAAGCCTAAGCTCCCTTGTAAGCTTTGCAAGGGAGATCACCTTACTCATATGTGCCCTGGCATTCCAGAGGTACAAAGATTGTGGTCCCTGTCTGCAAGCTCTTTTGATTCTGAGTCTTCTTAGGTTTCCTCACAGTCAATTCATCCATTGGTTGTGAAAGTGGTCACGTTGATGCAGTCATCGGCTGATCCCACTCCTATTTTGGGGGGCGAGGTGCCTTTAGACCTTGTAGTCTCTCAGCCTATGTAGTCATTGGTTGAGAAAGTGGTCATGTCAATGTAGTAATTGGTTGATCCCACTCCTCTTTTGAGGGGTGAGGTTCTTTTAGACCTTGTAGTCTCGCAGCCAATTCAACCATTGGTTGCGAAAGTGGTCATGCTGATGCATTCATTGGTTGATCCCACTCCTCTTTTGGGGGGTGTGATGCCTTTAGAGCTTGTAGTCTCTCAGCCTATGTAGTCATTGGTTGAGAAAGTGTTCATGCCAATGTAGTCATCAGTTAATCCCACTCCTGTTTTGAGGGGTGAGGTGCTTTTAGACCATGTAGTCCTGTAGCCTATTCATCCATTGGTTGCAAAAATGGTCATGCTGATGCAGTCATCGGATGATCCCACTCTTCTTTTGGGGAGTGATGTGTCTACCGACTATGTTCTTAGCATTTCCAGTTTAGTACTTTCAGAACAAGGGGGCATTCCGCTCGTTCCGATCACACCCCCTCCAAGCCCTAGGATGGTTTCCTTTGATTGGAATGACATTGTTGAGCCTCGTCTTCCTTCCTTCACACCCTTTCAAATAAGGGTTGAAGTTAATTCAACAAAAAATTATCGATGTTGATACGAATTTTATGAGAAGAATGAAATGAATACAGATTATTAAAATATTCTTAACAAAGAATAGCATAGATACAGTAAAACTAGTTTTCTATTCAATAAGGAAATAAGTTGAAACTCTAAAATGCAGCGGAAAACAAGCTTGTTGGAATGGTGGTGGCTTATCTCTGAGAAGAGATGTGACGGTTGTGCTCATTCGCAAGAAGATGATTATAATGAGGCTCTGAAGTCATTTTTACAATAAAAAGGAATGTCAAAAACCTTAGACATCCAAAAACCTAACCCTAGGAGATGAATCACCAAATGTCATGTGGGCCTCGTTTGGGTAAGTTAGTCGATCAACTTCTCGAGGTCATAACTTTTGCATACAATCTCTGTTTTAGGTGCACGATAGCCCATTGGAAAGGTCTATCTGAGGAATACACATTTTTTTCTGATCTAGTAAAGGGAATTTTCGACTATGGAGATCTCTAAAAATTTTGTTTAGGGCCTCAAAACGGCCCCGCAAGTCAGGGACTTGAAAACTAGGAAAAAAACTGCCAAACTGGAAAATTGCCAAAATGAACCAGTTGGAATAGGTGGGAGGCCACCAAAATCCATATGGATCAATCCTCCCCCCTTAGGAAGCAATGGTCTCCATTGCATTGAGTTCCCCCATCACATGACGAAATTTCTGTTGAATTTGGCCCAGGGTGAGCCACTTACCTTGGTGCAGGAGCTGCCTTGCTTTGACAACTCGATAAAGATGGATCATTTGCTATCGGGTGCCCTTGATATATGTGTACACAATATGATAAGTGGATTCCTATTGCATGCAGTCAGGTTTGATTTCTGTTGGTGTCAACTGCTCTACTATATTTGAGGTGTCCAATAATGGTGGGAAATATGACCGATGGAGAGCCACGTTGAAGACTGGGTGCAGGCCAAGGAAAGGGGGAATGTTGAGCACAAAAGAATTGTCACCCATGGCCTTGGTGATGGTGTATGGCCCATACCAGAGTGGGCGAAGCTTCCGATGGGGCCCTGTAAGGCATTCTTTCTGCAAGTGCAACCAAGCTTTGTCGCCCACCTGAAACGTATGTGGCACCCGGTGTTGATCATGGTGCTGCTTGTACTTGGCATTGGACTTCTGTAAAATATCCTAAACCTATTGGTGGATGTGATGGATCCTCTCAATGAATCAGGTGGCTTTGTCAGCTTTTGGTGGAGTAGGGGATGAGTCAGCTGACATGTTCACCAGGGGTAGTGCAACATCCATGGGGCCCAATGGTTGGAATCCCAATCCCACCTAAAAGGGGTTGTGGCTAGTTAAGCTATGCAGGACTCGGTTGTAGCTATGATGGACATAGGGAAGACTCTCATCCCATGTGAGGGGGTGCTTGGAATTGTACATTCATGGGATATGTGTGATCATCCGATTGATGCCCTCAGTTTGGCCATCTTTCATTGGGTGGAAGGCAGTGGATTTGGTGGGCTTGGTATCCAACAGTGACCAGAGGCTCGACCAAAATGTGTTGAGGAACCAATTTTCCCGATATGAGACAATGGTTTTTGGGATCCCAAAGTGTACCCAGACATGTTCAAAGAAGAGCTTGGCAGTGACCTCTGTGATGTTCTTCTTGCAGGTGGCCATAATCGCCATCTTGGAAAAGCGATCAAAAACCACAAAAACATAGTCATTGCCCCTATTAGTGGATGGGAAGCCTGACATGTAGTCCATGGATATGGATTCCCATGGATTTTCAGGAGTAGGAAGAGGGGTGTATAGGCCCTGTTTCTTAGTGTTCAGTTTGGCAATAGCACAGGCAGTGCAGGACCTGATATACTTGTCGACATCCTATCGAAGTTTTGGCCAGTAGAAATGTTTTTGCAGCACTGTCACTGTCTTTTCGATGCCAAAGTGTCTGCCACCCTACTGTAGTGAGCTTCCTAGATCAGCTTTGCATGCTTGCTTGATGGAATGCAGAGATGGCCCAGATGACACAACAACCCATCCTAAAGATGGAAATCAATGACCACTGAGTTTGCTCCCAACATTTGGTAGGTGGTGGAGAAGTCAGGGTCTGTTTCATAGAGGTGGGGCCATCCAGAGGTCTCATGGCTACAAGAGTCTAGCACCATGGTGAGTGTTGCAACTAGAGGTTGGTTGAGGCAATCGACAACTCAATTGGTACTTCCTATTTTATACTTGATGTTGAGGTGGAACTGTTGTAAGTATGTGGACCACTTCTGATGGTGGTCATTCTGCAATTTTCCTTGGGTCTACATGAATTATAGTGGCTTGCGATTAGTGTGGATGATTATCTCCTTTCCCAGAATGTAATGTCTCCACTGGCGGTAGGATTGCACAATGGAGTACATTTATTTGTCGTAAGTAGGGTACTTATAGACAACATCTGATAGTGTCCCACTATGATATGCCATGGGGTGGCCATGTTGAGTGAGAATGACACCCACAACATAGTCTGAAGCATCTATCTCGATCTCAAAGGGATGTTGCAGGTCCGGTAATGAAAGTACTGGGTATGAGCACAAGCGCTACTTCAATTCGTTGAAGGCTTGTTGTTGGGACAGGCCCCACATAAATTTTTCCTTATCGCCACCCCTGGTTACTTGGGTGAGGGCCCATGTGATATGAGAGAATCCCAACATGAATCTGCGATAGAAATTGGTGAGGCCCAAGAAGCTCCGAAGATCAGAGAGTGTGGTTGGGGCTGGCCAGTCATGGATGACCTAAATCTTGGCTGGATCCACATGCACACCATGCTGATCAATGATGTAGCCTAAGTAGTGGACCCTGTCCATGCCAAAGGAGCATTTTTCCAAGTTTGCATATAGCTTGTGTTGTCGTAGGGTGTGCAGAACCTGCTGAATATGCTGCAAGTGTTCCACCCAAGTCTTGTTGTAGATGGGGATGTCATCCAGATACAACACTACAAAAGTATTGGTGAAAGTTCACAGGATATCATCCATCATCCTCATAATAGTTGTTGGAGAATTTGTCAAACAAAAGGGCATGACCATCTATTCAAAAAGACCTTCTTTTTACTTGAAGGTGGTCTTCCATACATCTGTATGTTCTATTGGGACTTGGTGGTAGCTATACTTCAGATCAATCTTACTGAAGTATTTGGCCCCATGAGCTGATCAAGGAGGTCATTGATTCAGGGAATTGGGTACCGGTTCCAGACTGTGATTTTATTTAGGGCCTGGTAATCAATGCAAAGTCGCCAGGTCCCGTCTTTCTTCTGCACTAGTATGATTGGGCTCCAAAAAGGTGATGATATGGGACATATGTGCCCCTTGTGGAGAAGTTCTTGGATCTACCTCTTGATCTCCTAGTTTTCTAACAGAGAGTGGTGGTAGACCGACCCATTTGGTAGCGGTGTGCCTGGGGTCAGATCGATGGGATTCTTGACCTGGAAATGCAGAGGTACCCCAGTGGGAGAGGAGAAGACATCTGAGTATTCTTCCACAACCTTATCCACTTTCTTCTATTGTGTGGAGAGATGGGTCGTAGAGGCTCTGGATGTGGCTATGATCTTTCTCTTACTCTGAGAGTGAATCATGAAGAAGACAAATTTTCTGGTCTGAGAGATGACCTTCCTGCATTGCTTGGCAGAGATCAAGGAAATAGCACTAGGAGGGAGTGCCTCAGGTATCCTGCACAATTTATTGTTCAAAGTAAAAATAGCACTACGAGGCCTAGACTCATATACAACATGATGTTTCCATAAATAAGGTTGGCCCAAAATAACATTACAAACTTCTAGAGGAGAAACATCACACAATACCTCGTCTTTGAAGGGCTTGATGCCATACGACAGTTGACACTGTTGGCCGATGGAGAGATAGCTTCCTTGGTGGAGCCATCCAATGGTGTAGGCCTGCGGGTGAGACATTGTCGGTAGGTCCAACTGCTTGATGACCTCTACTGAGATGAGGTTCTTCTGGCTACCTCTATCAACGTTGAAGTGCAGCGGGGTGCCTTTTACCCACATCTGCGAATGGAAAAGGTCCTTGCATTCTTCTAGATTATCCGGTTCATTAGGCTGGGGCTTGGTGGTAGCAATGGTGGCACTAGGCTCCATGTCAATAATCCGTCTTCCCCTTCCTGGGTTTGACTCAGAGTCAGAACCTGCATCTGATTCATAGGCTTTCACTTTAGCCACCAGCGATTTCTTTGAGCGACAATCAACAGTGTTATGCCAAGGGCTCTTATGGAAGTCACACCACTTCCTGGTATCCTTCTTTGTCTTTCTAGTGTCCTTCTTTGCTTGCAGCTTGGAATGGTTTTCCTGATACTATTCATCTTTTCTCTGTCCTTTTTTCTGTAGGTTGGGGCCACCCTTTCCTGGTTTTTGCTGCAAGGAGTTCCCAGGCCAAAATTGTCACATCTTTTGTTTGAGATTCTGCTCGATTTTGATGGCATATCGATAGGCCAGGCCCAAAGATGAGATGTCCATAAATTCCATTTTAGTCTGGATGTATCTATGCAAATCACGACGGTACTTGAGCACCAGATGTTGCTTTGAATATTTGATACCTAGCTTGGTGCGCAGGGTATGGAAGATATTTGTGAAATCTAGCACTGTTTGGTCTCTTTCTTGCCGCAGTGTGGTCCATTTGGTATCCAAGTCGTCATAGCTTCCAACAAAGTAGTATTGTTCCTTAATAGCATCCCTGAAGGATTCCCAGGTGTCCGTGACTATAAATAATGAGGGTTCCTCTAATTCCTTTTGCTCATAGAACGTTTCCCACCAATCTTTCACATGGCGAACGACTTTGAGGAGTGAAAAAGTAATTTTTTCTCCATTTGAAAAGTTATCAACAGAAAAATACCCTTCTAGTAGATTCAACAACTTGTCTATAGAATCCGCGTCTATCTAACCTTCAAATATAGGAATATTGAAGTTGATTTGTACCTTGAAGGGGGTGGTGCCTCCACTCGAGGAAGATGCGTCACTTATTGGTAGCTACCGAAGGATTTGTGCAAAACTATCCATCATCGCATTCCTTTGTTGTGTGAGGGCTTCCTCAAGCAACATTTTGAAAGGATCTCCTTGTTCGTGCTCTTTTCGTCAATGTGTGAGCAAAAAGTGAGCACTTACATGCCTAGTTGGGCTCTGCTAGTCATGACAGTTGTAATGTAAAAGGTTAGAAAGAAAACAATAAAGCTATTAACAAGAATTAAACAAAAACTAAATAACAACATGAGCATAAAAACAAAAACTAAAAACAAGTGACAATGGAACAATATCACCAATAGATAGGCTGGTCTG
>JASDQU011101464.1:27669-39446 GCA_032191745.1 Picea mariana
CTTAATATTCTCTCATTAATCATTATACTGTTAATAATATTTTTTTATTATTTTTCTCATTATAAAATTATGGCTAATAAACGCCCATAGACTATATCGTAAACCCTAATTATTTATAAACCTTAATTATCAATTATCAAAAATGTAATATAAACAAAAATTCTAAAAAAAATGAATCACTACCCCTAATATGATAAGTCCGTTATAACGTAGGCCATGCTCCATAAAAAAAATGAATGGCTACCCCTAATAGGATACGTCGGTTAAAAAAATTTAACGCAGGCCATACCATTATTCATACTCTGTAAAAAAAAAACCGAATGCATCACACTCCATAAGGAAACGAATCACTACCGCTAATATGATATGTCCGTTAAAAAAATTGAATGGATGCACAGTGATCGCACTCTGTAAAACATGAATGGTTACCACTGATCATACTCTGTTAAAAAAATTAATGGCTTCCCACAGATCACACTCTGTAAAAAAAAATGAATGGATCCTTCCTGATACATGATTGGTAATAAGGTTGAAGTAGTGCATGCTGATGATCTAAAACGTGGCAATCATATGGCATTACAGTAATTTTTTAATACGATTAGGTAAATGTAAAAAAGTAAACAAGTTAACAGATGTATTCATAAATGCAAGCAAGTTATGAACAATAAATTATATTCATTGATTTGGGAGGACGACTAAGAATATACCAGCATCTTCAATTGCTAGCCATAGATTAAGATTTAAGATTAAAAGGTAATTAATTGTGCCCATTGTCAAAGTGGTTGACAATGGGCACAATTAATTAAAAGTGGTTGATAACAATGAGTTATTGTCACCAACCAATGAGTTGCTAGCATTTCCCATTGTCACATTGTGCAGAGTGTACAATCTTCCGAGGTGTAAAGTCTTCATGGGGTATAAACATGACTGAAAATAAAGACCTTTGAATCAGGAAGATAATCATGCTCCACAACCAGCAACCAGAATGTCTAGTGGATTTCTGCAAAAGCTAGGGAGGATGGGACGAACATAAATATAGTCATTCGAGGAGGATCCAAGACATGAACTAATGCAGTAAAACAAGATCCACTGCAACACCAATGGGTTAAGAATAATATTGAACCACATAAGCAGATTGATGCACGAAAATAAAAGGAAACATTCAAGGAGGCTAGACATGAGTTTCTCAAGAAAAATATTGCATCTACATCGGCCACGAAACACACTCATAACTTACCAATGGCCAAAATGCCCTCCTCAATGGACCATACCACTGAAGCAAAACTTTTAGAGCAAGTAACGCAAGAAAGTTTCTGCAATCCTATGTTAAGTATTGAAGGATCCATCATCTGTTAAGATCTTAAAAAATATGCTAGAAATATGTAACAAAGAGGTAGAAGGAAAATTAGAGAAGAAAATAGTCAATCATCTAAATACAAGAAGAATAAAAAACAGGGAATTTAGATTAAATGCTAACATTGTGGATTTCAACATGGGTGATATTATACTGGACTTAGGCTCTGAATTAAATGTCTTACCTAAGAATACATGGCAGTGTATGGGAGAACCCATACTAGGATATTCAACTGTCCATTTGAAATGAGCAAATCATCATAGAGTGTTACCAATTGGAAGGCTTAAAAGTGTGACAGTATATTTGGATGGAATGCACACTATGGAAAATTTTGAAGTAATACAAATAGTAGATGGAACAACACCTTACCGAACATTGCTTGGATTGGATTCAGAATTTGATAGCCAGGTCATAATCAACTGAAGACAAGGAAAATGACTTTTGAATSAGGTGAATATAGATTCATTACACCATTGGATCCTTCAGAAGGAGAAAGGTTTGTAGAGCCCACTTGTTTGGACCTGAARGAAATCAACCAGTTGTATAGAACCATCACGCGTGAAGAGGATTATGTCAACCCAACTGCAGATGGGGTACTCAGCTGGAGAAGAATTACACCATATGCCTCTGAATCAGATAYAGGTTTGGAGAATTGGAAACAACGATTACATGAAGTCTCCACAAGAAGGTGTGCAAGAATAGACCACGYAGTAAGATGGGTTGGTACAGAGATAAGAGAACCTCCCAGTTTTCATGGGGTAAATGACTTAGAGGAATTTCTAACAAAATATGAAGAGGAAGTGTTAGAAAATTAGAGGCTCTTAGCCCTAGATATTTCACTCAAGTCCACACCTGCAAGTTGGTGGGGTGTGCACAAAGAAACAATTTAGGACTAGTATTAGTGTAAACGACTACTACACATTAGATTGGTGCTTAGCAAGGGAGAAATAAAATGCAGAGGTATGATGGACAAGGAACACCAGTTGGACACTTAAAGAAGTGAAGAATATAGTGGAGGATGACACCACTAGAGGAATGGCCTCATCACTTTATCCATACATTGGAAGGAATCTCGTGGAATGGGTATAGAGACTAGGAGATGCGTAGAGGCACTACAAAATGGACAAGCTTACAACCAAACTTTGTGGTAACCTTATCGTTTGAACATGAGAATCCAAAAATTCATTCAATGTTGAAGATGATACATGGAATGATATTTATTAATGAACTAGAAGTTGAAATAATGACAAAATATCAACAACATAACATACATACAATCAAAGAGTTACTCACATGCTATCGTGTTGAAAAAGAAGCACCAGATGAAGATGATCCACACAAAATTTATATTACATATACTGAGGGATAAATAGAGGTGGAAGGTCCATCTCTCGAGTCAAAAGTATTTGTTGCACCAATCAACGTTAAGAAAGTCAACATTGGGACAACTGTGTTGATGGGTCCTAAATCCCTTTAGTTCAACAGCATGAACCAAACCCACCACCAAGGACCAATTAGAATCTTCAATGTTTAATAGTGTAATGGTTCTCCCGATCTTGCGATCCGGCCAATCAATCGACGGGATTTATGTTTTCTTGTGAAGGCCTATCCTTCGGTTAAGACATTCTATTTTTGTATTTTCTTTTTGGTGTGACTGGTATAAGATGGAAAGCAGGTATAAACCAACTAGGAAACAAATGGGAACAAACTTAAACTACTGGAGAATAGGTTGGATTTTGGATAACCCTTACACCCTAGCATGTAGACAATGATCGTATACCACAAACCTAGTACTAATACTTTAACCATGTGAATACTCTAATTACTGATTGGGATACGAATTATCAGAAGAAAACATGCATGTGAGAAACAACAGTAAGAAAAATAATTCACTCAACTCTAATCATCAATCACATAATAACACAAAGATTCATTTTCATCATTAAAGAAAGAACTGCAAAACATTCCATCAGATAACTTATCAATAGATTTAATATCTCTTACTCGTTACTGCATCCATTCATGATACATAATAAGAAATAGTTCTTCTCCACATCTAATCATACACACATTTGATGAAAATATAAACTTGTCTCTCGACGAGAAGGACTTCTCAATTCAAGGAACTTCTAAAACAATTATTAACAAAACCAGAAATGAGAGTTTATTTCAACAACCATCGACCTTTAACTAATTTGTCAATGCTCTTAGTTATAACATAAAATTAACTGAAAATAACGGCTAAAGTGCACATAAGTAAAACAAAATTTGCCATATGGCATTCTMTCCTATCAATTTGTCTAGGATTCATCTCAAGATATCACTTTAAATGGGTGATTCTTTTCAGACTCCAACCAATTGATGAATAACTCTTCACAAGTGTGGGCATATGGAAATCTGTGTTGTTCCATGAGGGCCAMATAAATCTCTCTTATCTCTACTACATGTGCCTGATACTTGACTAAACTAGAACTTAACTATTGTAGCATAGCTMGAGCTTTGATCGGATGTTCCATAAACCGTTGCACCTAACCCGACTCTCTTGTGTCTATCCCCTTTTCTATTTCTTCAACCCATGATGAATCTTGCTCGATGTGCGATTTGATTATGTTGTGCAAGTCAACGAGGTCATCGGGCATTCCAAACTCTAGGAGTTTGATATCCTTCATTGCCTTGTTGATTTTGACCCATCTTCTCTCGCACCTGGTCCATTTCTCTCCACGTTGCAAGTTCCATAAGGGTGTCCTCCTGAAGCTCATCTATTATTGCAGTGAATAAATGTTGCTTGTCTGTGAACTTTCTATAGGACTGCTTGAATTCACTCCTTAGGTATACCATGACCTGTGTGGTGTTCTGATAGTACTCAACCAAGTGGTGCAAATTTTCTAGTTCTTTCAAGGCACGGGCCAACTCCTTTTCATATATTTTAGCTCTGTCCAAGGTGGCATATGAGATTGCCATCCCCACACCGATAAGTTTATATGTTCTGGCATGTTCTGTGTTTATCAAATTTTCCTCTTCTTAGTGGTTCTCTGGACAATATCCTTCCTCTTCCAATCATATGAGATAGCATGTATGTCAGCTACTTCGTCCATAGGTTCAGGAATCTGATGATCCCTCCATGTGATTGTATTCCCCAAACTTCTGATGGTGTACACTTGTTCAAGATTGGGTTCTTGATCTTCCTTGTCATGCTCCAGATGCCCAGCTTCTATTTTTCACTCATTGGGGATTTAAGTATTGATTGAAATAGATGAGTCGGGGATAGAATCGATACTTACTTGTTTATTGGTCATTGAAACGTTGATTTCCTATTGTGAGGCTCCTTCCAGTGTCTCACCTGACCTCGACTCATCCTTCAGTTTGTCTGCATGGGTCTCTGGTGCATCGAGTATTTTAGTGTCGAGGACACTCTCGGCTTCCTTTTCTTTTTGTGGGACCTCTTGGGTTTGGACCTCGGGAATAGGAGAAGATGTATTCTCGAGTCCCTTCTCTTCTTCGATATACACAGGGCTCCCAAGAGATACCTCTGGGCTCTCATCATCATCATATATTTTTATTAACTCGCGGAGGGGGTCTACATGCACTTGTTACCACTAATACCCCGACTGTCACTGGATGAGCTGAAACACCTGTCGTCGATCCGGTCGGTTGAATTGTGAATTTAGGGTCATATAACCCAACAATTTCATTGACGTCTTTCAGTTCAGGGCCGCTTGGGACTATCTGGCTTTCATATGGGTTGTCAGCAGGGAGAACTGGCATCCTGATGAGGTCTGGGTTATCTCGCATCTAATCCATTATCCGCTAGGAATGTTCATACATGAGTAATCCTCTCTCCTATGTGTCTTGAAACTCGAGGGGACTTCCATCCTACACTGGGGTTACCCAGGAAATCTTTGTTGTTTCGGTCGCTACCTGGGGGGCTTCTATTGCTATCATTTCTTCTCTGGCCCTAAGGGCCCCTTGAGGTGATTGTTCTAGGATTGTTGTCTCTTCATCCAGGCTCATGGATTTGAACCTGGTCGTCTTAGGGTTGGCCATCCTTGCCACCACTTCATCCCAATATTGAKCATTTTCTGTGAAGACCTCATATTCATGCTCGTTTCTTGTCCTTCACTAGGGAAGCGTTGTAGCCTTGCAGGATAGTTTGGTAGCATATCTTCCCTACCACTAGTCGGTCAGGAACATACATGGGTAAAAGGTGTGGTGCCATGGTGGCTCCTAATACCCTGATATATTTATCGTTCTCATCCAGATACCAGTGACCAACCTTCGATATCATCTTTCTGGTCGCAACTGATAGTCTTGGACACTCGTTCTTGAAAAGAATGGAATGAATGTGGGGGATAAAGTCATCGCAGATGAGGGAGTCTGATTTTTTGTACTTGTTCTCCCATAAGACTTTGAAATATACATGGACCGAAAGTTCCGAGACGTGCCAACTAAATTTCATCCTAGAAAAAACATTTATGGCACAGATGATGTCCAATAAATAAGAGGCCATGTAGAAGGATGGAGTCTCTCCTTCTTTCGGCATCTAAGCATGTTGTATGCAAATGATCAGCTGCTTGGAAATGATGGCACCCCAGTTGAAACCTCTCTTATAAATGGCTAAAATATAAGCTATAGGCATCCAGGCCTGTAAAAACCTGAAGAAATATTTCTCCCCATACAACCAATAGATGAGGGCCATTAGATAGATATACAACTTCCTTAAGTTGTCTGTTTGGTACCAGTCGGAGGTTCGATTGGTGTAATTTTTATCCTCTTATTACCATGAAGCCATCACCCGACCAGTGTCATGGTGCTCATAAAAGTTGAGGACGAAATCGGTGTTCAGTCTCTCTTCCAGGTCTCTGAGCTTGTAATAATTCTATACCTCTACCAGAAGGAAAAACCGAACACACTCGCGATTGTCATCATTAATCAGGCACTTATGTGTGTTCATGTGGTTGATGAGCCATTGCATTATTTCTATATAGGGGAACACTGGGGTCCTTCTCTCTACCATGTGTAGGTATGACAATCGAATATTTGGAAAAACTTCATCATCGAGCTTTCTAATGTCGGGGTCAATGTGCGGGGTATATTCCAAGAATTATTCCTGACTGATATTCTTGAAGAATTATCCCCAGTGTGGGAGTACCTCCTTGCCCTGTGTGTTCTCCTCCGTGTCTCCAAAGGCCAGAGGTTGAGTGAAAATATTCTTGGTGGATGCTCTAATAATTGGTTCTAGCCTTGGAGCAAATTCTAATTGTTTTGTTGGCCATGGGGTTGAACCTTCACCAATATCTGGTTCCTTGAGATTGTACACTCTCAACGATCGCCTAATGTTTGGATTTCCTGGAGGAATTGTTCCTGCAAATGAAACAATCTTTTAGGGATAGCATACAGAGAGAAACTAGATATTAAGGCATATCTGAAGTGAAAACACAGAAAATACAGACTGGTACATACCTGTAATGCTTGCTAAACTTTGTAGTTTGATACTCACAGGGGGCTTGGGAGATTTTGAATTGCTCTTCTCGCTCCTCTAGAGCTCTGAAAATCCTTTTCACACAAAATGATCTTGTTTAAACTATCTCAAGAAGATTTAATGAGGAGGAACTTACCAGTCATTTTAGTCAATTAATTCGGGTGATGATTGAAATTCAGACGAATCTACCGCTGAATCCCTTTAATTTAATTCATTGTGGGTTGATGGTGGAGGCTTAGAGGGTGATGTGTTGCATCGGTAAATTCAAACGGTCCTTTTGATTGTGCATGAATTAGAAGCTAATGGGAGATTTGGAATTAATTTGTCCCTTAACTACTCTAGATTGCAATGTATCTGGTGCTAAAATGTCCCATCGTGTCACTTTCCTAGTGGGTGGATCGTGGATCGCCAAGGTGTTAGGAGTGTTTTCGTTGATATTTTTCCGCGAAAAACCTTCGACATTAATCGACTTCATCATACGGTGGTGACGAGGCACAAATGGCTCAGGWTATGTGACTTTGAAGACCGGTGACTTAACTAACGAGTATTGGTCGGACTCAGRATTTTATTCAAGTTGTGCGTTCTAAGCTAATCTTGGGATCTCCAATGCCGAAAAGTTACCGGGGATCATGGATCCGGGATAAACCTATTGTGTATTTTCTTTGGATTAACATCCTCAAAAATCCTAAGCCCGAAATGTTTTGGAAGTCAGCGATSAGAGGAAAACTTTTAGCGTGGTCCAAATGTTCGTCGTGGTTTGGTCTTCTCCGATTTTTCTAAGTGCATCGGGTATCGGCTATCGGCGATATCATTTTCTGCTTCATTAATATTTATTCTCCTCACATTTTACTGATGCTGAAGGGGATCAGTCATTGGTGATATCTTTATATGATGCTCGTTGTGAAAGAAAAATTCCTTCTATTGATGCCGGTGAATATCGACACTCGACGATTGTGGTTTGTTCGAATGATTTTCCTTCATCTTTAATTCTTTCTGATGCCGAATCTTTGAGCACGTCGAGAAAATGTTTTTGGTTGTCAATTCTTTATTTAAATGTTAGTATTTTAAGTTATAGGTTTTCACATGTTCAAGAAAAATTTGAGAGACTTAAATGAGAATCAAAATGATAAGCAAAAGCAACATTTTTTACAATGAAGTTGAATTAGATAGTGCAAAAGATCAAGTGGTATCCAAAACGTAAAATTTGACACAGGATTTTTAGGGTGTGTTGAGTGGTCAACAAATGGCGACTTAGTAGGAGAAAGAAGAATCTATGTTCCTCCTTCGGGCTTAGCTCATGAAAAAGTAGGTGGAGAGCTTAATTGGTTTTACATCAGAGCCTCTTTTACCCTTGTATTTGAAGTTATCTGGTTGATGCCTCTGGGTCTACCTGTGGGGTTTTCAACCTTAATTCCACCTTCTTTTCCTATGACCCTCACTCATGGCCTTTTTTGACAAGAGTCTAGCAAAGCATTCACATGCACTAGGCCCTTTATTATCTTCATTCATTTGCTACAGTGTTTCACCACTGCCAGTGAGCATCCATATCCCCGGTGGAGTCACCCTGAAGTCGCAGACCTTGCTAATTATTAATTATTATTAACATTAACTGATATGCATTGAACCATACATTTCCCATTGTCAAATTGTGACGTGCATTTTCCAATGTCACCATGCCACTTTAATTTCATTTTCCAATGTCCCATTCCCATGTTCATTTTCCAACATCACATTCCGATGTTGATTTTCCAACGTCACTTTGTGCCTTTAATAATTTTTCCCAATGTCGCATTTTAACATGCATTTTTCCAACATCAAAATGTGACTTTAATCATTTCTTTTTTTTTATATTTTATTTTATTAATACTTTATACTTTATTAATGTATTCTTTAATAATGTAAAATTATTTAACCAATACATAATTCTATGTATTATTTATGTATTAATATATTAATTATAATATATATTTTTAATTTTTTTAATATTTTAATAATTAATTAGGTACTACATTATTATAATGTAATGTCTCTATGTATTATTATAATATTGATGTATTATTACTTTATTAATCTTGTGATTTTATTTATGTATTACTTTATTATTCTATAAATAGTTTATTAGTGGTTTAATACTTTAATGTAATATTACACTAATATTTATTTTTATTTTTTAAGATTTAATATAGTTTAAATATTTTATTCTATAAATTGTTTCTTATGTATTATTATTTTATTAGTGTTTTTCTCTATAACATTATTAATGTTTTACTCTAATACATTAATATTTTATTAATTTTTTATTTTTTAACTGAATTATTACTTTATTATTTATAAATATATTAATGTATTAATTAACAATTTTTTTAACATATTATTTTATTAGTGTTTTATACTTTAATATTGCAATTTGTATAATAATTTGTATAGTTTTTTAATAGTGTTTTAATATTTTATTAATTTTATTTTTAATACAATATAAGTATATTAATTTATATAATATTATATTACTTTAATATTATTATAATAATATAATACTATTGCATTCATAATCATGTAATATTCTATTATTATTGTATTTGTAATATTAATAAAGTATTTTGATTATTATTAATATTATTAATAATGTTTTAATAATATTATATATAATGTTATATTTTATTATTATTATAATATTTATAATATTAATAAAGTATTTTGTTTTTTATTATTTTTAATAAAATTTTATTAATATTATGTATAATTTATTTGTATTATTCTAGTATTATTGTATTTGTAATATTAATAAAGTATTTTGATTATTATTAATATTATTAATAATGTTTTAATAATATTATATATAATGTTATATTTTATTATTATTATAATATTTATAATATTAATAAAGTATTTTGTTTTTTATTATTTTTAATAAAATTTTATTAATATTATGTATAATTTATTTGTATTATATTAAAATAATAAATCATTTTATAAATAATACATTATTATAAATATTTTTATTAATAATTATAAATAATGTTGTTTTATTAATATTATTAATTATTAATATATTATTATTAATAATTATAAATAATGTATTACTTTATTTGTATAAATACTATTGATATTATAAATAATGTTTTATTATTAATAAATAATATTAATAATATTTTACTAATAAAGTATTATTAATATTATTTATTAATGTTATATTATTAATAATTACTAATTATTAATATTAATGTTATTCATATAATTATTAATAATAATTCATTATTATTAATATTTCTAAAGTTGTGGTTTTTATTAATAATGAGTTATTATTAATTAATAAATACATTTTGTACTAATTAATAATAATTATAATTAATATATTTTTATTTTTATAAATATTTATAAATAATATAATATTTTATTTTTTATTAATAAAGTATTATTTATATTATAAATAATGTTTTTTTATTAATATAATTATTAATAATAATTCATTATTAATCATATTTATAAAGTAGTTGTTTCTATTAATAATGAGTTATTATTAATTAATATATTTATGTAGTAATATATTAATGGTCGTCCTTAAGGCATGTCGCCCGTCAACTAGCGACAACCATTTTATAAAAGTGGTTGATATATACCGATCAACGTCATTTTTCACATTTCCAAACTAATGATGTCGATCGGCATATATCAACCACTTTTATAAAGTGGTTGTTCTTAGGACATTAATGTATTAATGTATTAATTTGGAGATGGGMAAATTAAGTGGTTGAAAGGTGCAATGATAATATAACTAATATACGTTAAGATAACTGATATAGTAATATATTATTGTTGCATCATTTTCCACCTTTCAAAATTGATCGGCGTCGGTGGTTGTTTTAGTTTTATCACAATGTCGGTAAYAAGAAATAGACAATGATCCAAAAGAAAAAGAAGAATCATTATTGAAATCTATTAGTATAGGAATGTGAAATATTAATTATGGACAAGTTATCTTTAATGTTACTTGCCCTATTTGACAAGTTATCTTTAATGTTACTTGTCGTATTTGACAAGCTATATTTCACCCATATTAAACATACATATCTAATATAATATATAATATAAATTAACATATAAAATAAAATATGTGGGTGAGTGTAAGTTAATATGATCTCTCATGAAGAGTTGGTAGCTATGTAAATGTGGAAAAACAACAACTTCTAAAAACTTGTATAATTGTAGAGAACTTTTGAAAGTCAATATGAAAGAGTCAATATATCCTTGAAATTACACATCCTTTTGTTTATGTAAACTACAAGGGTCTTAACATGATCAAAATGAAAAAAAAAATGGATGTAGATATTAGTCTCCTCTAGTGGAGTGTATAACTCATTTGAGAAATGGTTAAACCTAAAAAAGTGTATGTACTCTAGGATTTTGATATATGCTTAAAAAAAATAGATAAAAAATAGTAAAAAATATTAATTTTAAAAAAACTAAATATTTGGAATATGCATAGCCGACTCTATCTATGTCTATAGATTTGTCAACAACTGATTTATGTAGCCTATAGAAAAATAACGACAAAAACAAAGATATAGAGAGGTTTTCAGAAAAATGGAAGCTTTATCTATTTGTAGACTAAAACACTAGGTTTTTCATTTTGAACCTAAATCTTAGGAAACCAATTCATCATGCATGTCAATTCATCATACGCGTACATTCATCAAAAGAACATGCACATGTTCCTAAAGCGCGTGAACGTTCCTAAAACACGCATGCATTATTAGGAAAAAGAACATGTGCACATTCTTATCAACACTAAATAAGTCTCTCTCTCTCTCTCTGACCTCTCTCTTTGTGTCTCTCGCTCACACTCTCCCCCCTCACTCTCTCTCTCTCTCTCTAATCATTCCCTCTCCCCCCATTCATTCCCCCTCAACCCTATCTCTCTCTTTACCCAACTCACCCTCTCTCCTT
>JASDQU011101464.1:45477-57554 GCA_032191745.1 Picea mariana
ATAAACCTGAACGTACCTATAAAAAAAAAAAAACAGGCGCAAACTTGGATTCATCTGTCAATTAGGGACAACCCAGAAATAGGAATTTAAGTAACAGAACAAGGTAAACCATTGGCTTTCTCTATATTACTTAACCTTTAACCAAAGTTCAAAGGATGTTTTTAAAAAAGAAAAATCAGTGTAAATTTGGTGGCTTTTAATAAAAATGGAGTGGGTAAATTCTGGAGAAATCTTAGTTACTATTCGCCAGTTTGGGCTATAATTCCTTGATACTATGCATTTTAGGTTTAGAATTTAATCTAGGCCAATTTTTGCAGTGTAATTGTGGTGAGGTATCTCTTCCTCGCATTCTGGGACGGTAGGATTCTTGCCTAACCTTAGGACAGTCATTAAACTCTGGTCGCATGGAATGGACGGAACAACCCTGCCAGATTTCATTACTATTTACTCTCTCACACGATTTTTCACATCACTTAAACTCATAATCGAATGCACTCCCTTTTTTTTTAACCTTTCAATTTGCTTTGCACTTTGGAAATTCTTGAGGTAGCGACCCAAGAGCAGAAGTCGAAATATTAAACCTGGTTTAGTATAGAATTCCTTCTCTTCATTTTAGGTTGCGTAGCCATCCTGGTAACGCGTCTTCCTGTCGAGGTGAAGATTGAATTCTTGCCTGTGTCTGATGACAGGCCTATTCCTAACTCTGCGTTTTCCCTTGTGTTTCTTTGTTTTTACCTTAACTCGGAATGCCTAACCTTTCATATCGATTCTAGCTCTATGATGGACTACACGGGTGATTCCCCCCCACTTCAATGTCCGTCATGTTGGACTGGGCGACTTGCCCCAGACTGTGCGTACAACACTTCCAGATTTGCGTATAGCGACTTAAAAGGGAGGCGTGGTTGATTTCTCCTCTGACAGCCGTGAGCTGTCTCCCCGGACCTTGCTGACAGCCTGGTAATCCCCTCCTGGCCATTCTGCAGCGATTCAGCTATTTAACAATCAATTAAATCCCTTTTATTATTCACTAATAGTTTATGCCGCACCATTATTTATTCCTTAATCTTTTATTCCCGCACTGTTAGCGTTTTACTATTTTTTTAAATTTTTATCCCTACATCTTTGTGCTCTGACTGTGCATTCCTCATGGAAGACATTCCTGCATCATAACCTTTAAAACTGTTACCTATGCGTTATGCTTGAAGGTCTGCATCATAACCTTTAAAACCGTTACCTGTGTGTTGTGCTTGAAGGTCTGCAAATCATCCATAATCTTATATATCAAGAGACATTATTTATAAAACATTTCTTTTTACATTTAAGAAAATCAATATAGTTGATATAATGATTTTGAAAAGGTTCATAAATATTATGGTAGTGTCATAATCACCTAACTACATTATTTATAAAACACATATTTTACATTTAAGAAAATCAATATGGTTGATATAATGATTTTTAAAAGGCTCATAAACATTATCGTAGTGTCATAATCACCTACATGGATGATTTTAGGGGCTAAATTTCGCTCATGGGCTAATTTTCCATGTTTTTTCAAAAAACGAGATTCGCTATTTTAAAAATGATTCGCCCAAATTCTATAGGATACAATTATTTTACCTTAAAAATTGCCAAAATTTTATAAAAACTATATATAATCCTTAGAGATTTGAATATTTTTACAAAAATATCGCCAAACATTTATAGTTGGGATATGAAGAATTAGTAAGATTCACTAAGGTTTCTACATTTTAAAATAAATTTCCATCCTTGAAATCATCCGTGATCACCTAGCTACATAATTATGTGTAAATTAATTATCGGAATTATGTGCAAATTAATTATCAAACATGAATTTAATAATTCAATCAAACTGAATTTAATAATTCAATCAAATTTAATTATAGAAATTTGAATGGAAAACATTTAACCAATGCATTAAAGGAGAGTCATATAAATGGAAAGATTTATATTATTTAAGGTTTTGGTTTAAATGATATTTTGATGCCATGAAAAGATAGTTATAAGATATTTTTTTTAAATTACCATGTAAGATTATTATTTTTAAATCACCATGTAAATTAGGGTATGAAAGTGTCTTTTATATCCATAGTTGAACATATAAATGAATTAGGGTATGAAAGTGTTAATCTCCCTCATTTAATCCCTCCTCACTCAGCATCGTGTTGATAAATTTTAATCTTATGATATTGCGCACTAAGGAATTCAGGCCTACCCGGATGCTAACCCTAAATTAAGGAATGGTGTTATCGAGATCCCTTAGATTTATTTTTGGGAAACTTACCAGCGTTCATGTAAATTTGGTTTCCTGTAATTATAACCTATTACCGAGAAGAGGGGAATGTTCAAGACCCTTGGGATGTATTATATTAATAAAAGGGGTTATGGCTAGATTTGCTTTGGGGAATTAATATCTCATTAAATGGGTATAAGAAGGGAGAATAGTAGCTTTTTAATGACCTTGAGTGGTGAGTAATTTAATGAATTTAGGAGTTAATAATGTCTCACTAATGCTTTAGCCTTGATGTAGATAATCTTGTTAGCTATTATATTAACGGTGGTATTATTTTCATGACAATGCCTTAATGGTTATATTAATTGTTGATGTCCTGTAAATTGATTAAAGTTACACTTTCAAGGCAATACGGCACTAGCATAGTGAGAAATTTGATGAGATATTGTGGTTCACTAGGGCCCTTGCCTTAAAATTAAATAACCGGGTTTTGGCTATATCTAGGGTTATTTAATAGTCTTGTTAATTACTTATTGCTATACTTGTTTTCAATGTCTCATTTGTTTAAACGTACTACCTTCCTTGCAATAATAGTAGTAGCAAGTAAGTAATGATGCACTATCGTGAAATGCCCTAATTGTAGATATCCGTGTTGTTGCAATTCTCGATGGTTAAGTTTTGTCTTTAGCTTAGAAGTCATGGTCTGCTCGTGTCGGGCAGGTTGTAGACACCTCCATGTTCCTCAGAACAGTTGCCAGCCCTGAGACCTTAAATGGTTAAAATCGATGGGAACCTGGGCTTGAGCGTTGCTTATGTGTCTTGGAGGTCCTAACCATTGCAGGGTAGGACGGGCAGGTAGTCAATCGTTTTATTCTGTTGGATGATCATTGTTCATTGTGGGAAGATGTATATGTGCGTCTTAGTTCTTATGTGTCATTACTTGTAGGTGTCATGTTCGTCATCGTATGGTGATGCAGAGTTGAATGTATATATTATCCTTGTATGCATGTGCACACACACACACAAAAAAAATAAAAAATTGCAGTTGTTATAAGAGGTTATCGGTGTAACGAGGAGGATCGTTACAGTCTAAAAGATGGATTGGCAAGCAAATTCATCCATTTTATTCAGTTATTTTATATCATGTTAATGTGACTACATGTGCATTGTCTTTTTTCAGATACTTTCCAAGTTATATAAATTATATGTTAATTAATTAATTGATAATGCATCTTTTACATATCCGGCATATTGCAGTTGAAACACCACAAGGCTATGTGTTGCAATGGTCATAAATTTCCCATCAAACAATTGGATGAAACTAGGAAAAATTCTGATAGTGGGATAATTGCAGTATTCCAGGTCACTAATGTTTCCTTAAGGAGTGGAAGACATCCCCTAGAATCTCAAAATATATAATATGGGTATTTGAATGATATAATTGAGTGTGACTTTAATTCCTTCAAATTAGTTTTGTTCGACATCAAATGGTATAGGTTACGAATGCATGAGCGTGATGAGGAAAGAACTGTTATTCAACATGCCAATGGATTTTCGATGATTAAAACAATGGTGTTTGAAAGAGGGCATGATCGCTATGTTTTTTCAAGCCAATGTGAATAGGTCTTTTACTCAAATGTTCCAAGTGAGAGGGATTAGTCATTTGTTGTTAGATATGATCCAAGAGGAAGACCAGTTAAGTATACTCATGTACAGGAAGAATATGATATTGAATAAGATGATGGTTCACCAGATTAGACAGAGCCGAAAGAACATGCAGGTTCGACAAACAAAGTAGATGAAGAAGATCATGATCTAGGAGTAGTAGAAAATGCAGTTCTTCATGATGATGTCAATGAAAATATGCTCGAAAATGACATTGATGATGATGATGATATCGTCAATCCTTTCAACATAATTTATGAACTGGATGATGATACAGATGTTGAGTACTATGAAGAAGAAGATACATAATAAGGATGATACAAATGTTGAGTTGGATCATGTACATGACTATATATTTTAATTTGTATGCATTATTCTCTTAAAATAATTTACTTGTGTCATGGGTTAATTACACGTTTTTAAGTTTTAAGTGACGTTTTTATATCCTATGTTACATGTTTTTTAATTATTATGTGAAACCTCAAAATAGTCACCAATATACTAGAGTACGTGGTAAACTAAAAATATCATTTACAAACACATAATTTCATTTACCTTCATTAATTTTTGTTTTTGTAGTTTCTATATTGCATGAATATTACAACTAGGTTGTTTTCGTTTATTTTCTATTTTATAGATTGGGAATTGGGGAAATGAGAGTGATGTGAGGGGGAGGGGAGGGGCCATATGAGATTCCATCTTCATGTGGTTGGCCTTGTTCAGTACAGGATAAATTATTCTTGAAACCAAGAGAAGCTCATTCATTTTTATAACATCATGATCATAGATGTCATCATTGTTGTCATAGTATTGCATCAACAAAGTTTCAATGAACATGTTTGTCATTTCTATAGAATCTTCCTTGAAACTGTTTGAAAAGACGAGACTTTGGCCCATGAATTATGAAGAATGTATGTGTGTAATAATTATGATGAAAAATGATACGTTGTCATTCACATGGGCAATAGTGACCAGTGAATGGGCCCAACGTTGAATTTTTTAAAAACTGTTTATCTATGCATTGAAACTTGACATGGATAGACTATTTTCATGCCTTAAAGATATGGGAGGGTTTATGGACTAAAATTTGACTCAGACACCCACTTTTTTCCATCATCATTCATCATGTAAACCATAATCCCTATATTTATTTCAAATTAATACACAAATTGGTTGACACAAGTTTTAAGTTTGCATCATCCTTTCTTCATTTTTCTTTTAGGTTCTACATTGTATATTATACATTGATGTATGTGTGTCATAGTTGTTATGAAAAATACCTCTTTTTTCATTCATTTTTTAATCAACACAATAAAAATATGTCCTTGCAGTACTAGATGCGGGAACACGTGTACTGTCAAACGAATTTTAAAAGGACCAATGAAAAGACATTGTACTAGGACTAAACATGGGCAATAATGACCTATGAATGGGGCCAATGTTGAAATTTTTTCAAAATGTTTATGTATGCATTGGAATTTGACTTGGATAGACTATTTGCATGCCTTAGCGATATGGGAGGGTTTCTGGACTCAAATTTGACTCACACACCCACTTGTTTCCATCATCAATTCATCATGTAAACCATAAACCCTATATTTGTTTCAAATTAGTACACAAATTGGTTGACATTACAAGTTTTAAGTTTTCATCATCCTTTCTTCATTTTTCTTTTAGGTTCTACATTGTATATGATACATAAATGTATCTATGTCATAGTTGTGATGACAAATCCCTCTTTTTTCATTCATTGTATAATCAACACAATAAAAATATGTCCTTGCAGTACTAGATGTGAGAACGTGTGTATTGTCAAACGAATTTTAAAAGGAACAATGAAAAGACATTATACTAGGACTAGACATGGGCAACAATGACCTGAGAATGGGGCCAACATTGAAATTTTTCCAAACTATTTTTGTATGCACTGAAATTTCACATGGATAGACTATCTGCATGCCTTAACAATATGGAAGGGTTTATGGACTCAAATTTGACTCACTCACCCACTTGTTTCCATCATCAATTCATCATGTAAACCATAAACCCTATATTTTTTTCAAATTAGTGCAAAAATTCGTTGACACAAGTTTTAAGTTTGCATCAACCTTTCTTCATTTTTCTTTCAGCTTCTACATTGTATATTATACATTAATGTATCTGTGTCATATTTGTGATGAAAAAATACCTCTTTTTTCGTTCATTGTTTAATCAACACAATAAAAATATGTCCTTGTAGTACTAGATGCAAGAATGTGTGTACTTTCAAACAAATTTTAAAAGGAACAATGAAAATACATTGTACTAGGACTAGACATGGCAAACAATCACCTATGAATGGGGCCAATGTTGAAATTTTTTCAAATTGTTTATGTATGCATTGAAATTTGACATGGATACATAATTCACATGCCTTAACAATATGGGATGGTTTCTGGACTCAAATTTGACTCACACACCCACTTGTTTCCATCATAAATTAATAATGTAAACCATAAACCCTATATTTCTTTCAAATTACTGGAAATATTGGTTGAAACAAGTTTTAAGTTTGCATCAGCCTTTCTTCATTTTTCTTTGAGGTTCTACATTATATATTATACATTAATGTATCTGTGTCATAGTTGTGATGAAAAATCCTTCTTTTCTCGTTCAATGTTTAATCAAAACAATAAAAATATGTCCTTGTAGTACTAGATGTGGGAACGTGTGTATTTTCAAATGAATTTTAAAAGGAACAACAAAACGAAATTGTACTAGGACTAGACATGGGCAACAGTGACCTGCGAATGGGGCCAACGTTGAAATTGTTTCAAACTCTTTTTGTATGCACTCAAATTTGACATGGATAGACTATTCACATGACTTAACGATATGGGAGGGTTTCTGGACTCAAATTTGACTCACACACCCACTTGTTTCCATCATAATTTCATCATGTAAACCATAAACCCTATATTTCTTTCAAATTAGTGCACAAATTGGTTGACACAATTTTTAATTTTTCATCAACCTTTATTCATTTTTTTTTTCAGGTTCTACATTGTATATTATACATTAATGTATGTGTGTCATAGTTGTGATGAAAAATCCCTCTTTTTTCATTCATTTTTTAATCAACACAATAAAAATATGTCCTTGCAGTACTAGATGTGGGAACATGTGTACTGTCAAACAAATTTTAAAAGGAACAACGAAAAGACAGTGTACTAGGACTAGACATGGGCAACAATGACCTGCAAATGGGACCAACATTGAAATTTTTTCAAACTGCTTTTGTATGAACTGAAATTATACATGGATAGACTATTCTCATGCCTTAAAAATATGGGAGGGTTTCTCAACTCAAATTTGACTCATACGCCCACTTGTTACCATCATCAATTCATCATGTAAACCATAAACCCTATATTTCTTTCAAATTAGTGCACAAATTGGTTGACACAAGTTTTAAGTTTGCATCATCCTTTCTTCATTTTTCTTTCATTTTCTACATTGTATATTATACATTAATGTATGTGTGTCATAGTTGGGATGAAAATTCCCTTTTTTTTCATTCATTGTTTAATCAACACAATAAATATATGTCCTTTCATTACTAGGTGTGGGAACATGTGCATTGTCAAACGAATTTTAAAAGGAACAACGAAAAGACATTCTACTAGGAATAGACTGTTGATATTATGGTAGCTGCGAGAGGTATTTACCTCCACATGTAAACTTGATGAGGATAGAATACTTCGGGAAGAAAGAAGAAACCCTAATGAGTTGGATAATAACCCTATAAGACTTGTCGGCTCAAGAAGATAATTTATATTAGGTTATTAGCCTCCAAGAGAAGAAGTCAGCCAGAAATAATAATATATGCTGAACAGTAGGATACCCAGAATGAGAAGTCAACCCATGCATTTAGCCAAAATTAGTATAAATACAGGAGGACAATTCTCATTCTAGCAGGGAGTCTCAGAATTGCAGAGCAACACTTGTGCACACTGTAGTTGCCCAGTTTTTGCGCAGGTTTGGAGGAGAGTTGTTGTTGCAGCTAGCAGTTACGCTTGGACTATCTCTTGGCTAGGGTTTGGACTATCTGATCATATCTTTTTGGTGCATTATCCTTGGGGAAAGGTGCGCTACCCTTTGTTTGGCCATCTAGCCTAGGGTTTGCTTCTGGAGTGGTTCTCTGTCAAGGTTAAGGTGATCGGAGGGTGGCTTTGGCCTATGGTTGAGTGACAATAGAGATATTTTAAATGGTAAAATGAGCACATATTTCATATTATAACAGGTTATGGGCCCATGACCTCCTTCATTCAGTCTAACCACTGGAAGGAAACATAGCCATAAGGATATTAAGCTCATTGAAGAATTATCGCTAGGGTTTCTAGCAATAGAAGTCACCATAGCACTGTCGCCATGGTTACTAGCAGGTGCAGTTGCAGAAAACCTAATCCTCTTGTTGAGGCACCTTAAATGAAAGGATTGACCTAATCTCCAGATATATCAATGCACCCTAGCCTAGCACATCGCTTGGTACTCTCAAAAATCCAAGACGTTAAGTTTGAGCTTTTGGTCAAATCTAGGGTTGACCAAGTCAAAGCAGCCATGACTTACTCTATGAAGTCAAAGAAAAATTTAGATGGAGTTTAAAACTTTAGAGCGTGGAAGACAAGGATTGATCTCATCCTTTCCAAGAATAAAGTGTTGGATATCGTGAAAGGAAAGATCGTGAAACTAGAGTTTGAAGAAGGGAAAGAGAAGGAATTGCAAAATGTTGCAGCTATGGATAAGTTCAAAGACATTGACATCAATGTTATGAGTATCATATTGGAATCTATAAAAGACCAATTGATACCCTACATCTCCCATATTGACTCGTCGAAGAAGATGTACGATGCCCTAACAAATCTCTTCTCAGTCAGAAACATTGGACAAGTTATGAGCCTAAAGAATGAGCTCCATGACATGAAGATGAATGATGAGGACAACATAACATCATATTTTGTGAGAATCTATTAGTTAAGAGATCAATTACAAGCTATTGAAGATATCATCTCGGAGAAGGAATTGGTAACATTGTACTCAATGGTCTTGCCAAGACGTGGGATGAATTTGCCGCAAGCATGAACACAAGGAAGGAGTATCCAACATTTGAGGAAATTTGGACTTGTTGTGCTCAAGAAGAATCAAGGATCAGTGTAAAAGAGAAACCCCAAAAGAAGTACGATGATCAAACCTTCACAACAAGATTCAAGAATTTCAGGAACAAAAGGAAGTTTGGTTCAAGGAGGAAGCCAAATCAAGAGAAATAGATTTCAGAAGTACAATGCTTCAGCTGTCGAAAGTATGTCCACTACAAGAATCATTGTCCTGAGCTAAATAAAAGGAAGGAGAAACATGAAGCATCAATTTCCAAAGAAAAGAAACCTACAAAGAAGACTAAGCAGGATGGAAGAGACTTCTTCTTCTAAAGATAACAAAACTCTTCTTATTTCTTGTACATATCTTGTTTGCATCGTTTTTGTACATATGTTGTATATCTATATCTTGGAAGATAATGTGTTCCAAGAGGAACTATACCTATGGAATAACAACAAGATAAGAATGGATATCATTAGATAATACACATGAAAGGATGAAGTACAAATCATGTGGAAGCTACTGCAAGATAAGACGAATCAATCATGAAGAGACTTAGAAGAAGCAAAGACATAAAGAAGTCAACAATCAAGAGGAAATTGGAAAAATACTTATGATGTTTTATAGAACACAACAAGACGGAAGCGTGGACTCTATTAGACAAGGGAGCCAATTATATATTGCAAAATACAATAAGGATGCAAATGGAAGCATGAACCCTGTTAGATAGAGGGATTCGATTATATGCACTCATACATGAAACAAGGATTAGGAGGGAGATAATCCTATGATCCATTGAATATGATGAAGTATATATCCATGATAGAATCCATGAAAGACAGTATGTATTCTTCAAAGAGAAGCCTTAAATTATCCCTGGTTGTGCATCCACATCCGTGATCCTATGATGGAATCTTTAAGGCATGGAATCTATAAGAAACTCCATGGACCTGAGAACTAAAGAAACACATGAAGATTCCAAGAAAGAAAGAGAAGCCAGAACAACCGATTATTGTATCAAGAATCACAAGATTGCCAGCCTGATATAAACTCAATAAAAGAAATCAAGCAGAGGAACTAAAAGTCGTGATGAAGAACAGTGTATGGAAGACTTATGAATGAAAGCATTGCGAGATCGAAAACTAGAGGTTCTCCCAAATGGAGGGAGAATACTATGATTATTACTTGTTCCAGTAAAACAGACATATCTCTACATGAGTCATGATATCATCTGCAACATCCATGAGTTGGAGTTCTACATCAAATGAATGCAAAGAATGTTCTCCATAGAAATTGAATAAAGAGTGTATGAAGAGAAATCTCAAGACTTTGAGGCATACCAGAAAGAGACCCTTGTATGCATATAAAAGAAGATAACTTGGTGGAGAACCTCCAGTGCACAGCAGAAGTGTGGTGAAGATTTACTATAACATAAATATGATTACTCAGTAGATCAGATCTCATGATGACAGAAGAAGTGCCACATGAATATGTTCCAGTTTTCCAAAAATTATATACTCTATTGTTCAGAGCTACATGAATCCTTCACAGAAAATCATTTTTCTAGACTAAAGTACATTTAAAATCAAGCATTACATTATCCATGATGAAGTTCAGAAAGGAGAAAGTGGTTCTCCAATACATATCTCCACAGATGAGCAGATAAGCAGACATTTTGGTAAAGCTTCTATCCAAGATGAAAGAGTTTGCATACTGAAGTTGGAGCTCATGGAGACGACATCCTTATTGAAAAAGGAAGAGACGAATCGCAGGTTGGGAGGGAGAACTGAAAATATTTTTGAGGACATTCATTTTCGAGATTGAAAAATAGTCCATCTTGGACAGATGCTTTCCTGTTTGGAAAGTGGATTGAGATTTCTGACGGATAGCAATTTCCCATTGTGGTTAACATGGTAAATGGTCCAGATTGATGATGTACCATAGACAACAACTTCCCATTGTGGTTAACATGGGAAGTGGTCTAGGGTTGTGTCTCTTCTTGAGGGTTACTCAAGAAGATTGGCCTGCCTCACCAGACAGTGATTTCTCATTGTGGTTAACATGAGGAATGGTTCATTTTAGAGGTTGGTACAGGACAGTATTTTCCTCTTGTGGTTAATAGAGGAAATGGTCCAAACAGTCATTCCTTAGGGTTTATACATTCTCTCCAGGGTGCACTTTTATCAGTGTAGGAGGAATGGCCCAGGGTGGGGAATGGTCTAGGCTCAACAATCAGGGGCAGGCATTCCTTAGGATTTATACATTCTCTCCAGGGTGCACTTTGATTAGTGTAGGAAGAATGGCCCAGGGTGGGGAATGGTCCAGGTTCATAAGACAAGAAAATTATTCTTCCTTGCTTGAGAAGAATAGTCCATATATCTCATTGTTCTACTTTGAGGGAAGATATTCTTTCAAATCTCACAGATGTGAGTGAAAGATTGGCCCAGATGATTCAGTTTATATCATAACATTGTTTCTGTGCAGGTTGATATCAGATGATTGTTATGAAGACTGTATGATAGTAGATGTATACTACTGTGGTGGATGTGTTCCACTGTTAGTGAATATACATTGCAGATCAAGTACTTTTGTGTTACATGGTGTGGTAGTGTACCACTGGATTGTAGTTATGTACTACTATGGATAGACACAGTTGTGTTCTATTTTGTTTCGATTGCCTTGAATAATATCAACAATATTGAAAATGATTATTAGTTAGATGGATAATCAAAGGACAAAGATTTCCTAGATGGAAAATGGTTCAGAGCATTTACTCTTCTGGATTAGAAGAATGGATCTTGTATCACTTTGTGGAGTGAGCATCATGTCTGATTACTCAGATAGAGTATGGTTTCGAGAGATGATGCAGTTGATGACATTGATGATGATGATGGTTTTCATGATCTAGTCATGATCTAGTCTATACAACTATGTTCATGCTACCGAGTGAATGTTATGTTTTTGTGCTCAAGACCATTACATGTAATACCTCCCTAGCTAGGAGGGAGTGTTGATATTATGGTAG